>VXAL01018802.1:255168-271193 GCA_013399475.1 Chauna torquata
TGTGCCTAGCAGGGTTACAGGTTGGATTTTTAAACTCACAACTCGGGCAAATAAAACCAGTTTCCTCCACAGTAAGAATAACTGCTGTTTCCTCAGTTAAGTTTATTTCCATGCTAAAATGGAATGGATCCATGTTGGCTGCAGTCTTCTTGTAAGTACTAAGGTCAAAATATGTTTTTATAGTTTGGAAACTGTACTTTTGTCATTCACACAGTAATGTCAGAAATCTTAATGTTTGAATTTTCACAACAATGATAGTTTTACTTTTAAATGGGAATTCAGCATAGCAATTATCAGCCAATACAAAATTGATGTTTCAGAAAGTTATCACCGTCTGAACCTAAGGTTTTATAATGCAAGCTGCTTTAGAACCTGATTGAGAAGAAATCCTCACATTCTAATAAAATAGAGTAACTGGAGGCGTAGTGAAATTAATAGTCAGCAGCCGTAACAATACTCCTGTAATTAAATATTTTACATTTCAAGGATGCCTATTCACAAAACACTTAAATAGTTCATCAGTTTGGCCAGTCTCCCTTGGTTGTAAGGAAAGGAACCCATCCAGCTGAGTGGACATCCTTATTGTGCATCTTCTTCAGGGAAACAGTTTATCACCAAGCTTTTGCAGTTACACTGTCTCATGTCTATAAAGTGCAATGAAATCAGTCATATACTGTACACAGTTTGGTGAAAGAAAGTCACTCAGAGGCTTGGGTTCTCCTTAGGTCAAAGAGCAAAACAGAAGAGGTCAACTGAATGTGGTGACCAGGGTTATGGGAGATGCGAGATGCTTCATAACTGATTAGCAGGCAAATTGCTCTGCTCTCAAAATCACATTTTGCTTCCTTTGATATAAATGTATATTTATTTTTAGTCTCCTAAGGCCTTGCTAGTACTATGCAGCAGGGCCAATGTGCAGCAGTGCAGAGCTCTCAGCTGCAGCAGGGTCAGGTGGAAATTGTGAGAACTCAGCACTTCTCATTAGTCTCTAGACTGGGACAGGACAATGTCTGTACTGAAAAGTAAGCCAGAAATTAAGGTGGCACCTGACTTTCCAGGAAAATGCTTCCGTAAGTGCCATAGTATTTAGTAAAGTCTGTCTGATATGCTCAGCCCACATAAAAGTAGGATCTGTTTGCGTTCTGTCTCTAATGATGTCTCCTTCTGTAATGTATAGCTGCACACAGAGGCACACATGTAAATATGTTTTTTCTAGACTTGAGTCTACACTTACCAATAATAAAATAACTTAGTTGATGTCTGTGGCATTACTTCTGATTTCTAAATGTATAAGTGTTGAATGAGGTTCTCCATACAGGTGTATAAAATGCCATTTAATATGTATACCATATAAGAAACATGTAATTATCTATATTGACATAATGTCTCTATTTCCCCTTTACGGTAAAGTAATACAAAACAAACCTCTAACTGCCCACATCCTTTATTGTTTAATTTTATAAATCTAAAGAAAAAATGGCTCTCAGCAGTCTTTACAAACAAGCTGCATCTGTTTAATATTAAAGTGCAAAAAAAAAAAAAAAACATTACTTTTGGAATATCCAAATAACCTGAGGAAAAATAGCATCCAGCTGGCCCTTGGTATAACTGGTTTTTACATCAGTTGGATGTTTCTGGGATTACCAGATTCAACACTTATCTTTAAGTAGAGTGAGTTTCTAAAGATGTAGCATCCAGAAACTTGTGAGTAATCTGTCTGCTTAGAAGTACAGTATTGTGTTACCAGATCTGCTGAGCAAATGCACAATAAAGTTAATCCTTTGGTTCTGGAAAAGCTGTAGGTATTGCAATGGCAGATGTACTGAAACAGAAGTGTTTACGTTTGTTAGGGCTTGTGAAGCAGCAGCTCCGCCATCTCACAAGTATATGAATTTCCTGCAAGCATTTACCTAAGGGCTATCATGGGGAAGGAAAAGAGCTCAGGAGGAGTGTCCCAATCCTGTTGGTAGACTGGCAAACCTCTCCTGGTGAACTGGGTGTCACATGCCTCTGAGTGTAGTTATTATGGCACTAAAGTGCTTTTGGTATACAGGGGAAAGTATTACAAAGACAAACACCCAGTTATATTTAATAGATTTTCCACTTCTTCCTTCTTTTCTTCAAGAAAAATCTTAGGTTAGGGGTTTTGTACTGTGGATGTGTGACATGACTCTGGTTTGGCCAGAGCTTTGAGGCAGAGCTGCTTTCTAGATCTTCTCTTATAGTGAGCTCTCCAGAGAAGACCAGGAGGCCTTAAACTCAGAAAGGGAGGTTGTGTAGAGCACAAGTGAGTGGTGGAACCTTTTCAACAGAGAAAATGCAAAGTAGCTAGGTTAGGACTGAAGTAAAAATAAGTCATATGCAGCTCTGTCCTTGCCTACAAACTCCTTGAAGGCAGATCCTTGTTTCCATGGCCAGTTGCAGTTGACCTGAGGACTTCGAGTTGCAGTTAATTCTGTCCAAACCCCAGAAAATCCTTCTTTCTCTCCCCTCTAAGGTCCTATTGACTGCTCTCTGCCCTTTCACATGGTCTCTTTGGGAGCTGCTGGCTCCCAGCTCTGTGATATGTCTTCCTTTCCCAAATGAAGGCACAATTTCACCCTTAGAAAGGGGGAGTTTTTGGCTGGTCGTTTTTCAAGATCTAATTGTATTAGCTGGATTATTCTAAAAATGGTGGTGAAGTTGGTCACAGTAGCACTTAAAAGTGTTTGTGTTGGGGACTTCAAAACACAGTGCTAGAACCTGTCACTCCCTCTGGAAGCTTTTAGTTGAAATCTGAAAGTTGAAATCCAAAACAAACTCAGAAATGAAATGGACTCCCAAAAGGGTGAAGAGGTTTGTCCTCACCAGCAAAGCAGCCACAAGAGAGGGTCAAGAGACCAGGAAATAGACCAGGGCTCCATGAGTTCCCTTGCTATTTTACATTCACTACCAGTACAGTAGGACACGTTCAGTTTGCTTTATGGATGACATAAACTCACCTCCATGATCTTCTCACTAAAAAGATCCTAGTTCATCATCCAATATGTTGACAGTTCTCTTTTTCTAGAGAAAAAAAGTCATTATGAGGGGTGACAGAAAAACAGAGGGATTCCTAGAAGGCCAGTTTCACTAATGGTGTCAAAAATAAAGACCAGAAGACCCTGAACTGGATTCAGTGTTGGAGAGGGAATGACAGTAGGGAGAAGACAAGAAAGATGTTTCTGACTTAGCACTGTTATTTTTCTGTTGTTTTTATTGTTGAGTATCAACATAGGTCTTTGTCAAGAGCCAGAATACCACTGAAATCCTTTATCAATTCAGACTAAGAGGCCAGTCATTGCCCTTGACCATTTAAATATAAATATAAGTCAAGACAGGAGGAGGTAAAAAGAAACGGTTGAATCCTGTTGGTCAGCGTAATAAAGAGTAATCACACAACTACAGTTTAGCAGTTGTGGTCCAGTATTTTTGTATGTGTCACGACAAGGAAAAGTTTACATCAGTACTTTAAATGAGGATAATGAGATTACTCAGTGTCACCAGAGCTGCTCCTAGGAAGTGATGGTTGGAACAGAACATAAATGAAAGTGAAAATCAAGCAAGTAGGTGGGAGCAGGGTCTCACTGCATGGGTGGATTGCAAAGAGGAGCTCATGTTTAGGGGCTGAACAGGATGCAGTAAGTGGGTGAAACTGGTTTATGAATATCTTTGACAGTAAATGCAGAATTTTTTATTGGCTCATTTAAAAGGGAAATGCACTTAAGAGATACCAAAGAAGGGTCATGTGGTCAAGGCAATTGGCTAAGGAGATGGTCTTTGCAGCAGCATTCTGTGTGGGTGGATGGCAGGCAATAGGTTAAAACTTCATCAAAAGCAGAAAAAAAGGACATTTCAGCACTGAACACACAATGTGATGAGTACAGGAGCTTTAGCTTTGTGGAATGAGAAAAAACTGGCATTGTCTGAGCAGAGCTGAAGCATGAGGACCTAATGAAAGGCACAGGTCAGAAAAGGCATCCAACTCGTAAGCATGGGTGACAGGTAGGAAAAAGATTGTTAGGATGTTTCAGCCTAGTTCATAAAAACTAGTTGCTAATACCTTAAATGATTCCCAAACATGTCATTGAACATCAGCTGCAGAGCTCTGTCCTCTCCCTTCCCAGGCTCTCACCACCAGGTCTCCCCTTCCTGGCTTGGCTTCCTAATCTCACTCCTGCTGCCTCTGGTTGCTATTAGTTTGGCAGCAGGCCCCTGAAATATGTTGAGCATAGTGATCAAAAAGGAAGCCTCTGGAAGAGCTCAGGGTGATTTAGTGCTTGTTTACCATGCATAGTGTTTACCATACTAGGCAATACATAGTTTTCCATTGGAGAGAATGAAGACAGACAGAAGTACTTTGGAACAGAATGATGACTGTGAGATATCTATGCAGGGGTACGTTTGCAGGTCAGGTGTAAGGAGACATACAAAAAGGATCAGAACTCATGGGTCTCCACCACTGGGGCAAAAGGCAGGTGAAGAAAATCCTTCATAGATAGTCACAGAAATTGAGGAGGATAAGACATCAGGTTGATCGTGCTCAGGTGGTAGATATCTGGCAAATCAGAAAGAAAAAGAATTAGGTGTTGGATCTAAAACTTGATCAACTAGAACCTGTAAGAGATTTTGCAAGAGATGCTTTGATTTAAAGTACAAACATCAGATTCCAAAGGGCCTGGAATAAAAATAAAGTACAGGACTAATATAAACTCCATGCAGTGATTTGGATTCTGTGTTCACTATTTGACAGGAGTAGGAGGGATCTCCTAGATTACCAAGTGCATTCCTCTGCTGTTGTAAGCCACCATATCTCGTAGTGTATGTAGTTATTAAGCTCCACATGAAAATTCTGTTTTTACTTCCTACTTTTAACGGGAGGCAGTTTCCAAACTTCAGTCTTCCTGTGATCAGAAACTTCAATTTCTGGATTGAATTTGTTCATTGCTCATTAGTAATCATTTGTCCTTGTGTCATCTTTGTCCATTTGCTTAAGTATCTTTTCTCTCGCTTTAGTGCCTAACCTGAATGTATTTATAGAGAGCAATTATATCCGCTCTCAGCATGAATGAGCTTAGAGATGAAAGGGAGAAGGAAGCAAACATGTTGCTTCAGCCTGGACCAGCTGGAACCTCTTTGTTCAGACTCATGTAAAATATTTTGCAGCAGCTGAATCTGGAAGCAGCATTTGTGCGGCTCATAGCAGTATGATACAAATCTAGCCACCTCACAGCCTGATGAGATGGAAATAGACATTTCAAGCAACAGTTACTATCAGAGTATCCATGGGTACTGTGGATCTGAGAGCACTAAAACTACAGTCCAGTTTAGTTGGAGAATAACGACCTGCATTTAATTGTGATAAACACCTATGGCAAGCCATTGCAAACATTTCCCACCATTATCACTTGTATTTTTCTGGTGTTCGGAGTTACGTATTTGTCTGTATTGCCTGTACTAGCTGTGTGGCATATTTCAGAGGGGTATCTACATGGTGTTATCTGCATGCTGTAGACTCTGGAGTCAGTAATTCCTTCTGTTAATCCCTGGAGTAGCCGTAAGGTTGTCTCCTAGACTTCATCACGTTAATATAATCAGTGAAGAGCAGGAGTTGCCCATCACATCTCTTGGTCTTTCTGTACGAATTTCTAATTGTAAAATGGAATCAATAACACAGTAATAACACATTCCACCATAGCAGGTATTCAGATAAGAGGTCCGAAAGAGGGATCCTTAGGGGAAGAGCAATTGCAATAAGCTATTGTTTTGCTTAGTGGCATTTCTTTGCCAGAAGCAGCAAGCATAGCTGAATGACTGTAAGGAGTGTTGGATACTTTAAATATGTGATTTTGCGTCACTCTTTTGTATATGATTCTTAATTGCCTGAGAGCAGTTAGTTGTGAATCACTTTTTTAAACACATTTTAATTTTTAGATAGAAAGTGTTTTTAGATCTGAAAATGTTTATTCCTCTCATATGTGTTTGCATTTGCCACCACTCATGCTCCAAAGTATGGTTTGTTTGTTTGTTTGTTTTTCCAATCAAAACATTCTTGGAATTGCACAGACTGCAAAAGCAATGGAAAATTAAAGGGCTTTTAATTCTGTTCATATATATGTTCATGTGTTGTGTACATATATCATGTAGCTAAAATTGTAGAAATACAATGAAATCATTGTATCTGCAGATGATTAGTTAGTGGAGTAATGCATCTCATCAGCCCTTTTCTTGCAGAGAGTGGAGTTTTAGCCCGGCTTAAAGCTAAATCCAGCCCTCTCCTTGTGACTGACTGACCTCTGTACATCCTCATGTAAAGGCAGAATTTGCACAAATTAGAGCTCTTTTACAGTTTTGTACAATCCGTGCTGTCTTTCTTGAGGGAGACAGAGATACAAGAGTACTGTAGGTCAGGGTTGTGGTGCATTGATAGAGTTACATAAGGAAGCCTGAACAATACCTGATTTAAGTGTAAGATTCTTACAGGATTTTCAGACAGGAAGAAAAACAGTGTGGTTGTCCACAATGTTTCTCAAAGCCGGTCTGTATTAAAATCTGGAGACAGGTTTGAGTTCACCTACTCCTTTGCCCCTTGCTTGCCCAATCATGGGATGGAAGGCCACATGGCAATCTAGAAAGGGATGGCACGTCGCAGTAACTAATCAGAAATCAATTTTGGCAGCCTTCTCAGTGGAAAGGAATGAAAAAGCGGAGGTGGCAGGACAGTTTTTTGGGGGCTTTAAGGAAGGGTGGTGGTTTTCTACTGTAATTCAGAGAAACAGTAGCTAAACAAAAAGAAAATTAAAACAAAAAGGACAAATACAGTGTGTGGGAAAAGCCTGTTGGTTACTCGTCATTGCACAGCATCTCTCTTCATCAAGAAAACAGCTTAAATACAAAGGGGGTTGTGCAACGGTATTCCAGTTTGCTGGCAGCACCCTCATCAGACTTGTCAACATATTTGTCACTGGTCCAGGTGCAAATTAAAAAAAAAAAAAGTAATCAGCAAACTGAAAATCACAAAAATGTGGCCCATATGGTTATGCTGATAAGGTGACAGTACCTACTCTGTGACTGCTCCACACACATAAATGCAAAGGAGAAGGTGACTTCTTCTGCATGGACATATCCAGGGCAGGTGTGGTGACCAGGCAGAAAAGGATGTACTTGTTTCAGAAGCACATACTATAATAAAGCTGCCATCGTCTCCCATAGGGGAAAGAACTGGACCACAAAGAAGCATTTCCATTAGTCAGATATGACCCACAGGCCAGCAGCTGGACCAGAGAGCTAAATAAATATCTCGGTAGGAAATTTTGAAATTCAGACATATTTTGAACTGGAAAACTAAAATGTTTATTTTCAAGCTACTCCAGGACATTTGGGAAAGGACAAAGCAGACACAACATTGCAACTTGGTGGTATCACATCTTAGTATCTTTTTAGAATGAAAGCTTTATTTTACAAAGGAAAAAAAAAAGGATACACTGAAAAATGCTTACTCAAACCGTAGGAACAAATACCAACTTTACTTCCTACTAAAACCTTTCTTTTCAACAAACAAAACTGTTCTGTCATGAGAAGACTCACCAGGCTGATTCTTTTGTTCTAAAAGTAGGAAATGCCCAATATATCCAAGAAAAGACCTAGTCTCTCAAAGAGATCTCCAAATACAGAAGGCAATTAGGTAAAACCTCCATGAGGTCTGTAGGCACTTTTCTAATGTCACTGACTGTATGTAGAACATGCTCAACACAGTAATGATGATCAGTAGTGTCAAACTCTCCAACTGATATGAAGCATCATCTTCTGGAGACCTGCCATGTTTTGAATGGTGCTAGCTAGGTGCTGGCATCCAGAAGTCACATTCCAGATCAAGGACCACTGTGCTAGACACTGAGTACAGCTATCATGAAAAGAAGATTTGGAGCCACATTACAGTAATGCCACATTGTTGTGGGATATTTTATTTTTTAATTGGGGGGGGGGAAAAAACCACCCTGCAGTTATCTGATGCTCTAGGCAAATGTACAAAGCACTTTTAAAAATACAATAGACATTCAAATGGGAATGTTATTAATTAAAACCCTCCACGTACTGTACAAATGAAACGTTCTTCTCTCTACCTACTCAAGTCATTCATTCAGAAAAATCCTGGGAAAATAGTTAGGCTTTGCAATGTGCCCCATAGGTCAATGTATTCAGGCTCCAACAGACCAAGTGGGAGGAGTGAGTTCCAGAACGGGGAAATCTTCATTGCGAACTCCCTCTCAAAGAGAGTGCATTCAGAAATGTGCACAGCATGCTTACAGAAAAATGGCACTAGCCCTTTGCCCAGCTCAAATTTTAAATGAGTCCTTTAATATATGTATATCCAACCAAGGAAGGGATGCTGACCTATGCTCCTGTCTGAAGCACAGCAGTGGAAAAGACTTTGAAGCCCTGTAGGGTTTTCAGACCCACAGCTTGCCTGCCTTTTTTTTATTATTATTTTTCTACTGTATATATCCTTATGGTATAGATTTATACCACAACAACCCCTTTTCTCTGTGCTTTACTGTCCCATATCCACTTTATTTAATAAAAGTGGCAACCTTGAGAGTTGAACGGTCCCTGGTCAGCTCACATGTTTTGTGTGTTACAAACAGTATCCATGAGTTCTGGTCTGACAACTATTTACTTTTCCTATAGTCCCATATCAAAAGTCCCCTTTAATATAAGGATGGGTCAAAGTCTAGCTGCAGAAGCCAGAGCCAAACTTCCCTCATGCTTTAAAGTTTGGTGTTGTGTTTCAGATCCATCCCCTAAATCAGACTGTCTTTCAGTGTTCTGATCAGAACAATCCCTATCTTATTTGCTTGCTGGCTGCAAAACAGTAGGAAGATTGTCAGTACCCTGCCCAGGCCCTAATTAAAAATCCAAACTCAAATTTAATATTTCAAACATTATTTAAAATATATGAAGATAGTCAGTCTATTGCTGATGCTCATTACTCTGTTGAAACCTAATATTAGTAACAGCATGTACAGAGGACCTGGAGCATGAATTAATAATGAGGTGCTTGTGCTGGAAAACATGCGAGAGCCTGGTTCCCCAAGTTGGCAGGCGTCCGGCACAGGCTAGTTTGCTATTCTCCACAGAGTGATCAAATCATCTGCTCAACAAAATCATCAGGAAGGAAAATATTTCTGATTAGTTTACTTCTGATGATCATTTACCGAGAACAATGAAGAATAAAGACAATCAGAAATGAAGGGATCTACAAGAGGGGAAAAAAATCTTTAAACCGATGGTGTTGTACTAATGATCAAATGGTAGTAGTGCTGGTATCTGAGCAAGATCCTCAAACAGGCAAGGAACCACATGCCTTCAGTCTGCCTTCTGCTCCTACTTGAAGCCTCTTCTTGAGGCTTTTGAGGTGAATTTTTAATCAACTCTTTCCCTGTTTATCATTGTCCCAAGAGAAAACAAATCTGAACAAGAATATAGAGAAAGAGCACAGGGCTTGTTAATGCTCTTGGCCTTGGAGCTAAGGTATTGGAGGTGACTGCAAGTTTTCTGTAGATATGAGCAAGGAGTTAGCAAGTTATTGGGCTCTTCAGGTGATGCCAGAATCAAGAATAGATGTACGAGCTAGAAAATATCTGCATCATTTGTAGCATGCAATACATACATGTACATAATGTGTGTGTGCCTATATGTGCATCTAAAAATATACTATAGCCATGGAAGCTCTATTTTTCATATGTGTAACAATACTACTGCTAGATCAATTATATAGTATAGAGATTAGGCATATTTGTTTTTATATATGTATATATGCATACTCCCTTCTTAAGCACACTTCACAGGAAGCTGGCTTTCATCTGTCCTCCTGGTGCCCCATGCTGGCCTCCTCCACTCATGCACACTTTTCTCCTGAGGCTGAGCCCAGCTACGTTTGTGTTGCTTCCTCCATGCATGGAGGAATGCCTTCACCATTTGCAGAAAACAAATAATAGTTGTTGAAGTAGTTCATGCCCTGAAACTTTAGCTGTCCCCTGGTCTCACCCACCCTTTTCCTTTAGGATGAACATACTGCTACCCACAGAGAATTCAGTGCAGTGTTCAGTTCTGTAGCTATTGCCTTGTTCTCGCACTGTAAATTAAAAGTTGTGAAGGAGAAGGAAATTTGCCAGAGTAAATGAGAGAAATTTTCACATAATTTAGTGTAATTTTTGATGCAGGAAGCAGTTTTCTCTGTGCACCTTTTGGAGGAGAGAAACAAGGCTGCTTCAACCATCAATCTGTGGGACCTCAGAGCTCAGCCTGAAAGCAAGGGTGAAACAAAATACGAAAATTGCAGTGCAGCAGAAGAGGAGTCAGCTATCTGAGGGCCTCTGCTGAAATCCCATCTTTCGGGTAGGGTTTCTTGTGCATTTTCGTGTTTTGGTCACCTGACAGTAGATCTCTGGCCTAATTGGTTTCCTAGTTAACAGACTAAGTAATGATGTAACCAGAGTGTGTGGGAACCAGACCTGTGTGACAGATACAGTTTTTCCCAGCCATACTAATTTTGCCTGCTTACCTGGTTCTGCTGCTGGTAATCTGGAAATTTGACTACTTGAAGGATATAATGAGCTTAGCAAAGGTTGAGACACAGCTTAGTCATTTAACATAAAATTATCACCAGCCACAAAATATACTAGCTTGTGAAGTCCAAATATTTTTCTTACTAAACAACACTATATTTTAATA
This sequence comes from Chauna torquata, assembly GCA_013399475.1. Lineage (NCBI taxonomy): Eukaryota > Metazoa > Chordata > Aves > Anseriformes > Anhimidae > Chauna > Chauna torquata. Next base: position 265,921 of record VXAL01018802.1, read on the forward strand.
GATATGGTTGTTTCTGCAGTTTTTATTTACTTTTTCTGTGGTTGGCTAAAGTGAGCATTGTTTGTAGCCTAAAGGAGATCAACTTGGTTCAACTGCAAGAGTGTCTCAATACCCACTTTTTGCTCTTCCTGCTGTCCACTCTCATGCAGTGTTGCTCGTTTGTGCTGGTCATGTTTGTAGCTTCGTGCTGTTGCTATTGCTTGTATGACAGGGTTTCGGAAAGGATCTGGTTAAGTTCAAGGTCTTATGGAACAGGCACTATATAAATGTATACTGAGAAACAGTCCTCTATGTGCAAAGTAGTGGCATCCCAAGTACATCAAAGCTTTGCAGCCCCAGAGCAGAGCCCCTGAGACTAATTTTTAAAATAATCAGCCTGAGAAACAGCCTCATGTAAAACAAATGAAAGTGGTTGTGGAAGGGAGGTGAGAGGGAAAGCGAACACCTTGCTTGAAGCAGGCCCGTCCAGCTTCCTTCTCTGCATGGCCAGATGAAGGGCGAAGGTCTCAAGACTTCTCTCTACTGTAACGTAAAATCACAGCAACTGCAGGCACCTTGTACTGTGGAGAGCTGGTTGTGGGAGCAGCGTGGGTCAGGCCTATGCCCAGCGCTTGGCGCTTCTGTGCTTCTCAGGCAGTTCTGTTTGCCCTTGCAGAAGGGGCCGCATCTCCGCACAGCTGCTAAATGTGCTCTGACAAGTCAGGGCACCTGGGCTGCTGCTGGATGGACTACAGAGCCTGGAGCAAACTTCACGACCCTGGTGGTTCTGGTACTGCAACACAGCCCGTACATGACGCAGCCAGTATGGCCTGCCTCTGATACCCTGTAACAGAGATTGACATACAAGTCTTTTTATGTTTGTAAGAACGTATTTAGGTATTGTTTCACTTTGCACCCACAGACATGTCTGATAAATGGAAGAAACTGAGAGCAGAAGCAAGAAGCCGGACTCCTAAGGTGATGTGAAACTGTTTTATGTTCTCCTTGAAAACAGCACTCTTAAATGTGATGACAGAAATCATGAAAGTAGCAGGGCTTTGCATACGCTTGATGTGGTTAATCCAGTCAGTAAACATGATGTTAAAAAAAGGGCACCCTGTAGCATTTCGGTATCTTTCTATTTGAAGTATACACGATGCCTAATGTGTATGCAATGGATCTGGGGCCTGACATCTATTTAAACTCTTTGGGAGCAATATCAAACATTAATGGGGATTAGTGTTAGAACTGGTGTAAACATAGCAAACAATCTGCTCTAAGTGTATGCTCACATTTCCATACGTTATGTAGGTAAGCAGATCCATTGTGGAGGAAAGAAACCCCACGAGGTAGTTCTCAGCTAACTGCTTCTAGGATTGGTGGAGGCAGACACTAGTAGGGCACAACTGTCTTGCGATAGCTACATGCTTATAAAATGCTGTGTCTAGAGCTGCAATTTAGTTTCGTAAAAGTTAAGTAGGATTTAAAGAGATGCAATTCCATTGTGCAAAACCACTAAAAAAGAGATAAAAAATGGTTTAGTACTTCCAGGTGCACTGTAACTCTTGGCAGAAAAAAGCTAATTCCAGGTGTGTAACTTCAAAAAAAATAAAAATAAAAATAAATAAAAATCCAACCATTGTCAAACCTGGATAAAATCATCAAGGTAGAAAAATAGAAGCTAAACTAGGAACAAAGTCCAAAGTATAACTGTGGAAAGACAGCCTCTCCATTGAAGAAATTATTGCATATAAGTGAATCTCCCTATTACTTAAGTAAACATAGCTTGATTCTGGGCAGTATTTCAAAAGAGATAAAGCTTTGGCATGCATGAGCACATGGAAAGATGACATTCACAGTGGGAGGTATGAGGTGGGGTTTCCAATAGTGCCAAAATTTATCTCACACATACATGCTTGGATCGAAAGCTGCTGAAGCAAAGAGCAAGTCTTTCCACTGTCTTCAACCAGCTTTGTATTCAGTGTTCGCTCATGCTAGGAGAAAGGGAAAAAAATACATTTGTTTCCTTATTTGCGGCCAAATCGTTTACACATTTTCCTTCTCTTTTTAAGCCTGGGGAACTCTTGTCATTGACTTCCTCAGGGGCAGGTCCTTAATCAACAGATCAAAATATAAGCTGTACCACAAAATGGAAAATACTATTATACCAGCTAAAGTGATTTGCTTGAGCAACACATGTGGTATGGGATATTATTATTCCATAATAGAATGCACATTGATTCGTTTGACACTTTTTTTAAAAAAGAGCTTTTATTTATACGACGTGTTTATGGACAAATATGCATTGAATGCTTTTTAAGTCCTATTATGGTTTGTTTTTATTTCCACATGTTCAGATGAAATGACCGTTGCTGCGACTAGAAACTTAGCACTAATGGAAGCCCTTATGGTTGGTGCCAGTTTTATGTCCTGCAGGGGTTGTTGCCACTATATTAATATCCTGCAGGTCAAGTTAATTATTTTTTTTTTAAAAGACATATTTTGCAGGCTCTGTGCAATTTGATACGGTGTCACACTTGGTGCATGCCAGTTTTGCATCTGAATTAAAAAAGTCAGGGAATTGTACCAGATTGGACCTCCGAGTATGGAGGTTTTGCAGAAATCCATGACCACACAGAAGGAAAATGGACATGGCAACCTTCTCTCCCAAAGGTACACGTGAAAACTCTTGGGGAATCAGGGTACTAGCTACGAATGAGACAGATTTGTTCGGAAAGTCTGGTTTTCCCTGGCAGCTGGGCTTTCAGTTGCCTTGATCAGCGACTGGGTGCGTGGCAGTGCATTTGGTTCAATTTGCTCCTGTGAACCAACTGTTTTTCCCTTCCTATAACCTAGATTTAACAAAAAGGGTTTTGAGAAACCCAATCCTTTCTTAGTCACATGATCACTCCCTGACTTTCAGTACTGTTGCCATCCATGGGAGCTGAAACAACATCATGCCTGTGATAACACACAGGCATTTCGGTGATACGAAAATAGCACGGGTGAATATGAAAACCTTTTTGCCCTTGCCTTGAGCCTGCTAGGCTGGGTGGCCATTTCTTATTGCGGAGGAGCAACAAGGTGTGACTCTGTGCACAGGGCAAAGCAATTAACAGCCCAGCTGTGATTGCACAGGGCTTTCTATAGCCTCTCTCTCTTTTTCCCACACATACTACATGCACACAGGGGAGGGGAAGGGGCTTTTCATTTCCTTTCTCCGCTCACTGCTGTGATTGCACTAAGTCAGTACAGAGATCCTTATCTCAAAGCAGAGAGGAAAGTGAAATCTCGTTTTGTCACTATCTGAATGCTCTCTAATATCCAGGCTGTTCACCAGCCCCTGATTTTACCTTCTTGGCACTGCTGTGAGTTAGAGGTATTTGTTCTGTCCAGAGCTCAGCATTAGGGTAGGTAGGGTCCCAGTGGAGTAAAGGGTGTATCAAACCTGGTATGAAGTGATACTGGTTTGCTTTAGTGATAAATGTTTTCCACTGAAAAACACTGAGGATACATTTTAATTTTTACCTATCATTTCAGACTCTCCAGACTATTAAGGCTGCATAAATATTAAAGGCTTGTTATTTACATTAGAATCATTATCTTTATAGATATCAGTGCTTGTTAAATGATTCATAATGCATAATTCATTGAACCAATTCTGCCCTTTCCTCTGTTTGTTATTCACCTGCAAACAGACTTTGATTTTTACAAATGTGTTCATTATTCAAATCATTCCAGGCTCTCTTCACAAACATATTTTAGTGGTCTCCTTTGCTCAAAAGCTATTGTTTCCTACTATATTTTTTATCAGTTTGTTTCTGTTGTTGCTTGCAGAGTATAATTGAACATTTAATAACAGACTTGAAACTCCCCCTGACTTTAATCAAGATTTACAGGATAGCTGCAGGGATTCGTGCTAATGCTTCTGATGCTGCCATACAGCCGCTGACAAGGTATGCGTGTGGTCATTCATATAGCAAGCTCTGCCTTTTATTCCCACTTGTTGGAAACAATAATCAATGAAGTTCTGCAGCACTTGGACAGATTGAAAAGTCTGGAAGATTAACGTTGGTGTATATGTACAAAGCAACTATGGCAAGATTTATGTTTCCCTAAACTGCAGAACAGTGTTGTTAAATGAGAGAGCACCAGACTGGGATTTAGGAGATTAGAATCAGATCGCCAGCGAGCCATTTCCATGCAGAGTTGCTTCCCTCTGTGCCTCAGTTTTCTCTTCTGCAAGTTGATATCCATTGTTGCCTGAGGAAGATCTTTCTCTGCAAACACCACAGGAAGTAAAAATGCTCCTGGTATCTAATGTTAGGTAAATCTATTAAGTCATTTCCCCTGAGCTCCATGGAAAAAGAGTTGTGAGAAGCTTCTCCATTAATTTGGGGTATCTGGCTTTGGGGCTGTTGTTCTGAAACATCTCCAAGTTGATCCCTCACTCCCCATTATAGGAGTCTGGAGAGACTCACCATATCATAGCTTGGTTAAAGCTCCTTGAAGAAACACTGCTAGGCTTCTGTTAAAAGGAAGTAGATTGGAAAGTAAAGTGTAGTGTATTTGTCTCTGATCCAAATGCTTTGTTCTTTAAGGTAAGAGAAGGGAAAAAGTTCTTTTTGTTTTCAGTTCATCACTATTCATTTTCAGTTTATTTTGGATGTACTTCTGAGAAGCTCCTACCTGCACAACAGGGAAAAAGAGTTCAAAATAATATAGACAAAATGAAGTAAGTAGTAAAGAACTAATTTACTTGAGTCTACAAATAAATGATTGCAGCAGATTACAATAACTAAATCTGGTGAAAAAGTTTGAAGAAAAAAATTTCCTGCTGAAAACAATAGGTATTTGGGAAAATATAAAGTTTAAATTTTTTATCATTTCAAAGTGAAATTTCAAGATAAAACAGGCAAAATTAAGCCATTTTTGTTTTATTTTGAAGTGTAATTTCAGTTTACCTAGCAAAAAGGACTTTTTAAATTTTCCTGGTATTGCTCTCTCCATTACAGTCTAGTCTTAATGTTTTTTGTTTTATTCCTACTAAAGGTAAGGGAGGAGAGATGATTTTTAGAAAGAAACTTTTTCACATTGAAAACTTAGAAATGGAAAAATTAAGAACATAGAATTAGAATCAGCAAATCTTCCAGATTTTCAGCAAGAAAAACATGACAAATGGCGCTGAATGAAATTGTCTTCTTAATTACTAATGTTTCTCCACTTGAAAACCTTAAAACCTTAAAATGGGATCTTTCCCCCCCTCACATTCTCTGTGTTTTTTTTTTTTTTTT
>VXAL01018802.1:271243-284311 GCA_013399475.1 Chauna torquata
TTTTTTTTTTTTTTTTTGCTTTCTTCTTATCTTAGATAATTATACACAGTCATTTCCTTTTACTCTCCAACCTAGCTCTGGTAAAATACGAGTTTCTAATTAGGAGTGACAGTGATTCAGCTATCTACCATACATGGTCACAGTACCTGTGGACTTAAGTATCCTTAATATCTACTAACAGCAATGCTGAATTTTAGCAGTAAAAAAAAAAAAAAGATTTACATCAGGAGGTTTGCTTTTACATTTTTACATTGTTCACAAGGAGGAATGAGGCAAGCCTTAGCATTCCTGCAACGTTTTTGGACTGAACATATGGAGGTAGGAACATTTACTTATAGAAATTCCTCAGCACTTCTCAGGTCACATCTGCACCTAGGCTCATGCCAGCTAAAATGTTCAGGCATGTCTGCACCCAGCACCTTGGACTGGCATGTTGTGGAGATAAAAAGTAGCCTGGACATTTTTCTGGAGATCAGAGCTCAAATTCCAGTCAGCGCTGGGGTGTCTTTGGAGGAGCAGCAGCACTTCCATGAGGTTCAGGGCCTGGCATTGCAATCCCGATCCAAGTTTAGACCTGCCATAATCACCACACTCTGCACTATCCAAATTCATGATTTGCTTCACATCTTGTCCAGTTCTTGTGACAGTGAGTCACGAAGACAAACAGTCCAAAGAATATAACAATCTCTTAAACTAGTCTCCTGATGAGTGATGGAAGCATCAAAAATGAGAAACGACAGTATTGTTCATTTTCACTAGTCCTCATTTGTCTGTCTTCCTTCTTTCCTCCCACCATCAGTCATCCAACATTTGATGCTTGGGGACACCATGTGTTATTTTTTCTCACAGTCACTTTTATCCTTTCCTCATGTAATGCGTTGAGATAAACCCTGTGCTCACAGTGGAGCCCTGGCCAAAATGGCTCAGCTTCCTTCCCAGGGTGTCAGAGAGCCAGGAAGAAAGGTTTGTTCAAGGTCTTGGCTCCCTCTCCTGGCTGGCTTTGCAGCAACTTGAAATAAGATTTTAGCCCTTCAGAAATTACAATGTTTGCTTACTGCCAATGCACACTTGAAACAAGAGAGAAGAGCACTCTGATGATGAGACTCTGGGTTATAAAAAACGAAGAAAAAGCTAGAAGGTAATCTCACTAAAACTATAGTTAGTTATTTAAAGTAAAATCATAACATTTTGGATACAGACTGTTTGAAAATATTTTCCTCCTGCCAAGACTTCTTGAATACAACATACATAAGACAAAGGGTCTTTTTTTCCTTTGTATGTTTTTCTGGATTACCTGTATTTTCCTTCTGTCCTGCAGGCTCTAGATTTGTACTTAGTAAATGTCCCAGTAAATGCTGTGTGTTATCCTTAAACACTGGTAGCATTCCCTCTACCTGCTAATTGCTTTATTTGTCCTTACTGCTTCCGTCCCCTCATCAACAAAGGCTTTAGCATAAAGGGCAATGAGGTAGAACATGACAAGGAGAGTGGGAGCCAGAAGAGTGAATACTTCTGTAATTACACAGTAGCCTGGAGTAGCTCTTCTCAAATCAATTATGTAGCCTGGATTGCCCAAAACTCTGAGGACAGAGCCCTTGTTTTAATTTGCCTATGGAGCTATGTCCTCCAATAATGGGCAAGGTTCTTGCCTTGTTACCAGTTGCCTTTTATCAGAACCCACATAATTCCTTTCTGAGTTGTTATTTTTATCTAATTAGTGTATTAATAATGCATTGTACTTAGCACAGCTACAAATCAATCATTGCAAATTGCTTTGCAAACATTAACAAATGAAATTTCACGTTATCTTGTTGAAAAGGTAGTGACGTCCATTTTATGATGGGGCAAACTGAGGCAGAGGATGGTAACAGAAAGGGATTAGAAAAAGCAGCTGCAAAACCACCCATAAAATCCTGATAAACTCCTGTCACCAAGTAAATTATCAGATATGCTAAAAACTTAACCAGCAATCAAAACATCCAGCCCAAACTATACACTTGCTGTGCAGTCTTCAGCATTGTCCTTTTTGATGAGTTTATAACTGGCATAAACCTAGACAGTATAAAAGCAAAGTATAGTCAGTGTCAAGAGGATTTCAGAAGTTTTAGAGACTGATTTTTTGTTGTTGATGAAGAATTTACGAAATAATATACTGCACATAACATGGACCTTTCAGGATTAAGGAGAATTAGCATCTTTATTGTCAACAGATTTCACAACTCCATAAATGTCTCTGATCTTCCAGAGCTTCTAGCTCTTTTTGCTACGCAAGTCAGTGTCAGAACTTCCTTGGCATCAGTGACTGGGATTTGGCCCACATGGTGGTCACTGCCCTCATGTGTTTCTCCTTTCTTCCTTCCCTGTGGGACACTGACCAGAAGCTGTGTCCAAATGCCTGGGAAAGTTCCAAATCAGGCAAAAACTTGTTTTTGATTCCTATTCTTTTCATAAATGAACTACCAATATGTAACGAGCAACCAGAATACCGGTTGTTTTATTTAAGCAATGACGTAGAGGATTGGAGAAAATAATTTGAAGGTGCATTGGAAAGGCATTACAGCCACTGCCTGAGAGGACAAGTGTACAGGAAGCAGAAGGGTGGCTGGTGAAGCTGTGCAGGTAACTGGTTGTTCAGTTCAGTTGTGTATGCAACAACAGAGGTGAAGGTCTGATGTGAAATCTTATCCAAAATTTTGGTGAACTACAACACTGAAAATATATTTCATATTTTGCTGAAAAGCCATTTCAAGCTTCCTAGACGTTTCTAATTAACTGCAAGTAAATTTAGAATACAAACATTTTCAGATGGTTAATTTAAAAAAAAAAAATCAACTCATACCAATTCACAAAAAGTTTGTGATCACTATGTGTATTTCTCAGTGAAATAGATTTATCCGGAAAAAATGTCTGGCTGTAGCTGTAACCTTATCTGCATAAGCTGTAATAGAATAACTATAGCTATAGAAAGACTTTTGTTCTTTTTGGCATAGCTGATCAATTAGATGTGTAAGATGGAGTTACAAAAGCTCTTATAGTTTGCAGGAGTTGTTTTCTGTTTACCTGTGGCTTTGTGAGCAGCACAGTTCTGGAAATGATGTTACAATGAGCAAGTGATAGTTTGAAAACTAAGTTGTTTTTTATGTCATATTACTAAAGACCTTAATTGGCACTGGTTTCCCACAGGATTTTGATGCCACGGTAATGCACATGAAGGGCTGGGTTTTGCTTCAATCTGCCTTGATGAGGGGGAAATGAAGGCAACAGTGTAATATCTGTTTTACACATAGAGACCCAAAGCACAGAGAGGCAGGATTATTTTTATTCCTTTTTATTATTATTATCTTTTAAGCCCTTGACAAATTTTCATAAAGCTTTATGTATAATGTTCTATTTTTGATGATTTCACCACCACTGTATCATCTTTCCACCAGCAGCCCTCATTGGCCATATGTGACTTGCCAAAAGTCTCTCAGGCGGTCGCTGGGTGAGCTGGGAACTGAATTTTTCTTATCTGTAATGACAGTCAATGCACACTTCTAGAGAGGGAGTAGATATATACCTTCATCCAAAATCCATGTCAGGTTCAAAAACACCTTTTAAAAGACAGCTGACCTACTGCAGGATTACAGTTTCAGGTGAAGCAAGCCAGAGCCGGTCCTACTGAACAACCTGCTGTGTGCGAGGTGAGAGCAGCACCATTTCAAGGCTGCGTACCTTCAGAAAGTCCAACGAGCCCACAGAGAGTGACTAATCGACTGGGAATGAACCTGTACGTCTTGCAGGATTTTTTTCTAGGCAAGATGGGTGTGAGTATAATATTCTGAAGAGGGAAAAGAGAGAAGTTTCATGCTTTATTTATACGTGGAAGTCCAGCAGCTGGAGTGCAGGCCTGTTGGTGGAGTATCATGTCTTGTACCCAGTCTCCCAGTCAAGCGGGTCCCAAAATGTGCCTGCTGTACAAACAGTGGTTCAGAGTTCTGGCGGATCACACAAGGCAGGCAGCACCTCTTCTCTTTTTATAACTCACTAAATTTCACTAGGAAAATCAAAATGCATTATCTTCCTGATATTAATTTGTCATATTAGCCATCGCTGTAAGGCCTAGACGGTCAAGAGAACAAGAGATAAGTCATTTGCGAGGAGACAGCATTACTCCATTAGATAGAAATCACCCCTTTAGTATTTATAGGAAAACAATTGGTGCAGTATGGTGTCCAGCTACCTCTCCAGCTACTGGTAATGCATTTGTGAAGGCACTGACACGTTAAGGTTTGAGCCAGGCTCCCCCTTATCTTAGAACAGCCACCAAACGGCATTCTTACAGTATTAACTTTCTGTCACTATGAGCTCAAGATGCGACCTACAGCAAAAGGCTTTATATCTCCCCATCACTTCCCTTAACTACTCCCTCTCAAGATGCGTGTTAAGTGCTTTAATCTTGCAGTCCACAACTGAGAAAAATGATGAACTTCTAGTAATATTCTTTCCAATGAAAATAAAACATTTGTATGGTCAAAGTAAAAGCTAATGAATCTAACTCAAAAGTTTCCAGAAATTTCAGATATTGAAGAGCACACAGATTGCAGGCAGGTGTACTGCAGAATTTTTTCTCTCTTGTATAGCTGTTAACATTTCAACTAGTCACTATATTTGCTAAATTAACAAACCAAAAATGAAATCATTCTGTCTCTTTGAAGATTTGGCTCTTTTTTTGTACTTGTATGCTACATGTGCTAATATAACATCCCCTCATCTTCCCACAAACAAACAAACAAAAATAACCCCAGAAGAATGATTTTTAAAACTTATAAGCTATTGTAGTGACCTGCAGCCCGTACCAACAGACAGGGGCTGGTGCGGGGATGTGCAGGGTCTCAGGCAGCAGCTGGCAGCCCAGCCCCTGTCCCTGTGCTGGGGCCAGGGCTGGGCAGGGTGAGCTCCCCTTCCTGCCCTCCCAAACTGGAGGCAGAAAGCAGAGGTCATCTCAGCTCCGTGCTGCTGGATGAGGGGAGTTGCAAACTGCAGCCAAATAAACTTCCCTAAGTGGCATGCCATACTTGATGTTTATGCCAAAGGTCACCTTTTACGTGTCTAAAATAACAGAGAATAATAAACATTACTTAACTATTAAAGAAGAATAATACATAAATACATTTCTGTGTGGCCAGCCAGACCCATGGAGATGCACCTTTGGCTTTTTAATTGATTAACATGGGTTTTTTGTCTGTTTGTTTTCTTTACCAATGCAGATACCACTCCACCTCCCGCGCTCTTCTGCAGAAGCCTGTTTCTCGTACGACCAGAGGCAGCCAAAAGCCTCTGGCAGGGAGCAGCGGCTGCAGCCACGGGCTGTTCCTCATCTCCCTGTTTAGCTCTGGAGGGCTGGAAACCCGAGGGGTAGGAAGGAGCTGCTCACAGCCTGAACACACTGGGAAAAAGCATCTTTATTACCGGGAAAGTTGAGAATGCTAGAAGTGCTAAGTCTTCTTTTGCCCAAATCTTTTACCTTTGATAGCTGTTTCTTTCTTTCTTTTTTTTTTTTTTTAAGGGGGGGAAGGGGGGGTTGGGGGGGAGCAAAAATGCTGACCTTAATTAATGGAAGGCCCACTAGACCCGAAGGAAAAGGTTTGGCTCTCAAGGCCCAGGCCTCCCCCTGAGCCTCTCCTGGGTGTAATGAGAGAGCTCAGCTTCATTACTGGCAGCTGAGGGGAAGGGTCACTGGGGCTGGATTTGCAGGGCCCTCATTGAGGGATCACTCCATGCTGAGAGGAGCTGGCCATGCTCTTGGACACCTGGTCATTAACATTGCTAATTAGCGGCCATTAATCAGGGCCCTGGGTTTTTTGTTGTGTGTCACCGGCTCAGAGGAACCAAGTGAATAAGAAGATTGTTTCATTACCTCCACAAGAGGTGGAATGAAAGCAGTTCCCATCAGCTCAAGATGAGCTGAATTAAGGGAAAGGTTAGACAACAATTTAAGATGAGCTGCCGAGGGGGAGCTGGGGGGACCTGAGCTGTCCTCTGAGAGGAAAACCAGTCACCTATAATTAATGAAATCTTCCACAACCTAACTCTAATCACCGTGTGAGCTTCTCACCAAAAAACTTATCTTTTGCATCTGAAGGACTCTAATTTATCTGCTTATGAAGTTCCAGTCTTGGCAAGTTTTATTTTGATGGGATTTTAGCAACATACATGTATAAATGCAGGTGTGTATATATATATATATATGCACTCATATAGTGTGTGTGTGCCTTTGTTCAATATATTTACCTGAGTCAGCAAGGGTGCTTTTTACACAACCAGCCACTGGGAGGGGGGAAAACAAATCTATATTAGAAAGCATCTATTTAAAAATTTTTTTTTTTTCAGTTGTATATAAAATGTATATATATTTGTATTTTCTGTGCTATGGCTGTGAAAGCAGAGAAGAAATCCGGTGATTTTCAGAAGCAGAATAATTAAAAACAAGTTCTGTTTTGGTAGGTTAAAAATGACATGGGAAAAATGATAGTTATTGGTGTACATAGGAAAAAGTAAAGAATTTAATTAGCAACCAGATTGTTAAAATGCAGCATTCTCCTCTCATGCTCTATTGTCTAACTTTTGTGGAACAGGTGCCTAATTTTCTTAATGGGATACATTTTAATTGACAAAGTAGTTTGATTGCTTTACACCAGTTTTCAGTTTCTTGCTTACTTTTAATATAATAAACTCTTTATTTCTACAAACTCAGATGCCCTCAAGAAAGTAATTAGAAGCAGGTTTTATCTGCCTGTCTTTTTTTATAAACCACTTTTTGATTTCTAAAACCAACTAACTAAAAGCTTGATTTGTTCTGCTGATGTGTGAGAGCCAGTAACTTTTAGTCATATGCACCAAGCATTTCAATCAAGTTGTTTGCATATCCATTCATGTCAGAAAGACTCTCAAAATGGATTACAAACATTTAATTGTAAGAGGAATAAAATAATTAAGGAAGGACAAGTGGAAGTTAAAAATATGCTTAAGGTTTCACAACAGTTGTTGAATCATTCTCATCATGAGGCATAAATTCCTCCTTGTAGTTTCAAAGGACTTTATTCATCTAAGGCACAGTGCTTTTCATAAAAACAGAAAGTAAAACCATGTTTCTTATGTATGTGATTCTCTTTGTAGAGCTGGGAGGTTGGTTAAAAAATGTCCATAAAACAAATCTTTGGAGCATTTCAGCTGGTCTGGAATTCTATAATATGATTTCTGGGACTTCATGGGAAAGTTGAAGGCTCAAGGGGAAATTACACAATGAACAGCTGAGAAAAAGTTGCATTCTGGCACAGAATCATGCAAATGGAGCACATTCTTCAGTTTTCTCATGACGGATTGTCTCTGAAACTACTGAGCCAAGTTGCTGAAATGCTAATGAAGGAGAAGCATCAATGAGCAGTGTCATCCTGGGGGCTTCTGAAGGGGACAGAGTAGGAGACAGAGGGAGGGGGCAAGGGGGAGGGAAGGAAGGAAGGAAGAAAGAGAGAATGAAAAGAAACCGGGCAGGAGGAGTTTCAAATATTGGGGCTAGCCCACTCTGAAAATTAAATGGAGGGGAAAAAAAACAGAACTGTGATGAACTCTGATGAACAAGTCCCTCCTGCTTTATAAAAATGAATAGGGGCACTTAACGAGCCAATGAGTATGACTCGTGGGGGAAAGCAAGCATGGGTACTGCTGAAGTTGGGGGCCACCCTTCTGTTTTATGCATGGGTGAGATGGGTGTAAAGAGAATAGGATCCCATTGCAAAAATATGGGAGAATGGTGCTTAATGACAGGTCCTTAACTTGGCTCTGAAAATTGTTACTATTTACAACTTTCTAGAAAGTGTTTTCCTTATGACACAGACTTTGAGTGCTTCTATTTGTTAAGAAAAACAATTACTTTCTCCCCAGTAGATAGCTGAGCTTTATAACCAGGTACCCCAAAGCTCAGCTATGAGTGCTCCTTGAAAATATTAGTTTATATATGTTAGGTCTTGAAACACATTTTTATTAAAAATACCCTGCCAGCTCTGTTTAGCGGACTTTCAAAATTGTTCCATACTTGGTCAGACCCCAGCATTACTGGCCAAAGATCTCAGTAAGCTGGTACTGTATTATTTTGAACATCTGGCTGGAGGTCGCTTCCAGTCAGTGTTCCTATAGGCATTTCTGGGTGCTAAGCACTTTAAAATATGGCCCTCGGCACTCCGGATGCAACATGTGTTATTCAAGCTTGCAGAAGGGCTGTGAAAAGCTGGCAGCCACTGAGGAGCAAAATCCAGTCATCTGCCCTTTGTCCTCATTGCTGGTGAGAGTAGAAAGTTGATAGGTGTCGTAAGTTTGTGTGTAGACAGGGGAGGAAACCAAACTCTCCAAGTTTGGACCAGTGTGAGGCAGGGCAGTACGGTGAACGTGTCACTGGACTGGCAAGCTAAAGCCCTCGGTATTGATCTCATAACCTCTGGCAAGTCCCTTCACCTGTTTTGTCCCCCTTCCCACTTTTTGTCTCAATGGGTCTATTTAAATCCCTTGAAAAGAAGATGACTATCTCTTCCTATGGCTTTTTATACTGTCTGCCAGGATAGGGCCGCAGTTTTACTTGGGGCTTTCTGAAGCAGCTCTGGTACAAGCAGTGGTAAAAACAGTACAGAACAATTGCACAAAATCTGAAATATTTCAGAACAGTTTAGGAATGGCTGTGCTTTGTTGGGCCCATGGCATTTGGTGTGTTACTGTTGTATGTAATTGTGCTGTGATGGACTGCTTTAATGTTGGTTTCAAACCTCAGCAATACTTACAGCCGTAATTTCACAGGCAGATTTTAAATGTGGTACCTGTATTTGCATGCACAAATCACTGGGTGGTGCTTGCCTGCCCAAATATTGTTATTTTTTAGTTTATATTATGTCTTGTAGCATTACAATAGCATCTAAGAGACTACGCACAGAGCAGGACTTGTGCAAGCATCAAATAACAAGGGCCACCCTGGTGCTACATCTATTGCAGGAGATAGCAGTGAGATGCAGGCAGGTGTGGGAGCACTAGAGCTCTCCTGCCGGCAGTCCCATGGGCAGCAGGTTTGGGGTGGTGTCACCACACCAGTCACGCCAGAGACCTAGTCCCACTCTTTTGGTGGGAGGTTGGTAGGCATCAGCCCAAAGGTGAGTTTTGAAGAGGGGTGGCTTGTAGATGGTATCCTCCCAGTGAAAGACATAGCCCAGAGGTGTTTTTGTTTGAAATCGTCATGACTAGACCACTAGGATCAGACTTGACCTGGTAATGGATTGGCCATTTGATACTTAATGAGAGAATGATATGGAGAGAAGGGACCAGGGATGGAGGAGGCACTTAAAACACAAACGGCACATGAGTAAACCTCTTTGGGTAGCTGGCCCTGACCCCTGAGGGTGGGAATTAAAGGAGGGCAGAATGGACCACCTCCTGCCTCGTATAATCCATGTAAGCACACAACCCATGTTGCTGCTAACCTGCAGAGAAAGGGCTGACAGCAACACAGAAGTGCACACATCAAAATATATAGCCTTTCTTATTCCCAAATGTCATTGCAGCAACTGCAATTCACGTTAGTGCAAATGCTCTGGCTTCCAGGAGTCCTGCTGTAACTTGTGTCACCTTCGGTGAATCCAGCCTCTCCATGTGAAGCCACTGGTGTCCCAAAATGAACCAGGTCTTGTTCCCATGCCCAAGGACCTCTACACCTTCTCTGCCACAGCAGACATCTTCCAGTGGTCAGTGCATCCCACTCTGCTCTCAGCCAGAGCACGCTGCCACTTGCAGACCCTTGGCAGCAAGCAGGGACTGTGCCAAACCAGACATTCACTACTCCTTCTTTGCTGGGTTTTCTTAAATATTTTCCCCACCCCTGCAGGTGATGTGGGGTTTCTCACCTTCTGAAAATCCTGCTCATGCTGCTGCTTTATTCCACTGGTTTCCCAAGTTGGTGCCGTAACTTCCTCATTTGCCATGGAAGGATTGCTATCTCAGCTTGTCTGCGCTGTCTAAAATCTGGTGAGTGCTGAGATGAAAATATGAGTTCTTTTCTATAGCATGGTTATATAGTTCTGTAACTATATACAGAAGTACGTATGCATTGGGAGGAGGAAGAGAGTGAAAAGCTGTTGGGGTTTTATTGCTTTGATTTAAATAAAAAAGAGATTCCTCTATAAGAGCTGGAGGCTCTGGGGTACTTAAGGTTTTATGATGTTCCACCCAAGCAGCACTGAAACAGTAAATGAATGACTTATAGCAAAGTAACCAGAATGCAGGATAGGTGATTACAGCACAAAGAGACCTGAATTTTTATATATATATATCTGTATATATATCTGCACATAAATAAACATAGATGAACAAGAGGAGCCTGAAAGCCCAACTATGGCCACAGTCTAGGTCCAATGAGAAAGCACGTATATTGACGCCCAAAGTTTTGATTGGGTCTGCTCAAAAAAGTTAAATGACATTATTTATCTCTCAAACTGAATTTTTCTAATGTCTGAAATGTCTGAAACCAGGATTTTTGCTCAAAGGGTCATCTCAAATGCGGTATTGCACACAGTGGTGTGATTACAGTGAACAAGAATTAGGAGACCTTAAAGAGCACTGACAGTCCCTAACATGCCTTATTGCGCTCCAGTGCTCCAGCTCGTATAGTACAGACAGAAGGACCACCCACAGTTCATAACAGCCATAGTGGAAAACTGTACGGGCTGCTCTAGCTAGGCATAATTGGATGGGCAAGAAATTGAGTTTTCCAGCTTTTGGAGCTATTTACTTGACCTGTTTTAATTTTAGTTGAGATGGAATAATAAGTTTCTCAAGGAAATATTCAGGCTTTGCTACTTTTTAGCCTAATAAATCTCTCATCTTCAGGATTGTCTCTAAGACGTTCACATTCCTAACAGCAAGGAATATGAACTCTTAAATATAATAGATTAAATTAATAGTAGTTGTACAACTAACAACGCTTACACTGAACCAGTTGAACTACTTGAAAGTTTTATATGAACCAATGTGGTTTTTTTTTCACCATACCATTTGATCTGCTCTCTCCCCCTCTGCCGGCCTACAATTTACTTCTTCTGTCATATCCTTAACGCAAGTCCTGGTGTGCCACTGTCACCTTGAATTATGTTTATTTTGAAAGTTTGTGGACATCCCTGTTGTGGCCTCCCAGGGAAAAGCACTCTTGGACTGACTGCTGAGAATCAGCATTGGAGTGTGTTTACTTTGCTCCAAGTCCATCAGCTCAGTGGGCTGAAACTTGAGAGGAGACTACCAAGTCTGTTTTAAAAACAAATGGGACTTAAGCCATGCAACTTCCTAGGCAACATACTAGAGCCTGCAGAGCTCAGAGCTGTTATGTTCATTCAGGCAAGTATCCATTTATGGGACAATGTAATAATGAGGGTTTGCGTGAGCACAGTTTGTTTTGGATGGATTGTTGTCCATGGTGCCACTGGGTTCTGACAACACTCTGTTGCTGCAGTTGGCTTGCAAATTTCAGCTGAAAATTTATTCCATACCAATTCTGGAGTGATTGAGAAAGCCATAAAGAGGTGTGAAACTCAATGTCCTGACATACGGGCTGTGGCCTGTGAGAAGCAGGCGTCCCCAAACTGTACCAATGCTTTGGCTCTTCCTCATTGCCAGAATGAGTCTTTGGCATCGTAGATATCATGGCACAGATTAAATCAGCCTTAGACTGTTCTCATTTACACCTTGGTCATGATTCACTTATCCAGCCCAGAAATAGGGTATTCCCCGACCTTTCCAGTTTTGTGTCAGTCTGGCATGACGTTCTTTAAAGCCATTAAGGTCAAACACCATTTTTCTAACAGCACTCTTAGAGAAAGGTTATTGGAACTGTTGAGTCTTCCAAACCACTTTTTTGTAATGAGCAGTATATTATCAAAGCCTGGGACTGCAGCATAAATGAAAGATCTCAGTTACTGATTTTGCAAAAATCACAGTTGTCATAAAACAAAAAATCCATTTTTAAGGCAAATCAAAAACATTTCTAGAGAAGGAATCAGAATCTGATCTCCTCTCCACTCCCCTCTGCTTAGAGGCACCCTGGTCTTTTTAGACCCGAGATGTGTTGTCAGCACACTCTGGAAGAAACTCATCTGGTCTTCCACACTGATGGGAATTTCTCTGAGTCAGCGGGAAATTTGCCTTGACTTCATGGCAAGTGGATCAGGCTTTCTGCTACTAAATAAAGGATCCCATTTTCTAGGCTTTTCTGCGGTGTCTTTCAGCACTGCAAAATCTGTTCAAGTTTTTAAAAATAATCATGTCATCACACTGACTTTTATTCCTTTATATTCTGGCTTGAAAATCAAACTGAGAAAGAAGCATAAACTCATTAAGCCTTAATATAAAACAAAAGTTTGGAGCCAAATGTCCATGCTCAGTCTTTTCATTCTGTAAACAACAGTGTCCTATTAGACAGAGATAGCACATAAGGGGTACAGATGACAAACAACACGTTCATGGGATCTGTATTCACTCTGAACAGAAGGGAAAAGAAGTGTGTATTTACCAGTTATTAACATTTTAACTAGTGTTTGGTGAAATTCATAATGTGATTAAAAAAAAAAAAGAATTCCTAGATTACAGGGAAGAGCAATTACTTAAATAAAAGCTACTGAAAAGTTGTCCAGAGGTATATAATAATAATAAATAATAATAATAATAAAAGATTCCCCTCCCTAGTGGGAAATGATTACACAGTAATCCATGCCACTTAGTCAAATATCAGAAAAGGATCCCATAGACCCATAATTAGCAATGTAACAAGCAGAGCCTTGAGAAAACAAGCTGGTCCTCAAGACACTAATCTTCATTGCTAGCACCCATCCAACAGGCTTCATCTCAAGGAGTGAATGAGGCAGGCAAGGTAATAAAAGGACCTATAGAACCAGCAGGAAAGTTCCCCATGTGCTACTTTGAGTGGACTTCAAGGGGGTAAAAGGAGGAGAGGTAGGAGAGAGCAAAGCAGTTGTGCTCCCCCCTCCCCACTCCCCCCCTCCAAAA
>VXAL01018802.1:284321-327329 GCA_013399475.1 Chauna torquata
CCCCCATCCAAAAAAAAAAAAAAAAAAGAATGAAAAAGAAAGGGAAAGAATCCGATTTGCTTCTGCAGAAGCTGCCTAGTGACACACAACTAATTAATATGGCTGGTCCTCTGTTTGCAGATCTTGTTATCAGTAAAAATAATAATAAAATGAGCCCTAGCAGTCTGGATATCTGCAATTACAGTGTGAATTGCATGAGAGGATTATATGAAGTGCTCTTGGCGTGGAGGGTGGGGGACCAAGGCGCTTCAACTTGAGAGCAGTAAGCAGCTGCTTTGGGGCTTTGCACCTGCTGCTCACCAGGCTGTTTTCACCTCTAGACGAAAACAGGCTTCTCTCCCTCTCCTCCTCTGTCTCATTTCTTTTCATACAGTGCACAAATGTAAAAACAGAGAAGGATTTTTTTTTATAAAAAAAAAAAAAAAAAGAGCGAGAAAATCAAATCATCTTCTTAAAGAAGTTTCACTGAAGCAAGATGAGAGGCATCTTAATGGCAGCGAAGGGGAATCTGAAGATGGAGTGCGGGTCCAAAGAGACAAGCAAGGCGGCTCCATTTTAATGCAGAGGCAGCAGACAGAGTGCGATCTGAGATTGGCAAAGTTTCAATGTAAATCCAGGGGGGCAAGGGGGATGGGGCTGGGATGAGAAGAAAGGACTCTTTTACTGTTTCATGCTTCTAAGTCCTGCCGATCAGCATAAGCTCAGCTCGACATTCTGGGAATAGCAATGAGGCACACACAACAATCAAAACACCCTAAATCTGTTTGATGATTCAGACACTTCGTGCATCTGCACCGACAAAATGGGACTTCAATTAAATAACTTGCAGATTTCCTCAGAGGGGGGAAAAAGTCGGGGGAACATGAGGATTTTTAATTAGTAACTCCGAATACAAGCCGTTTTTTTAATTAGGTGTTTGCACTACCACTTTATTCTTAAAGGGAGATTTGTAAGCGCAGGGGATTGTTGTGAAAGAAGATCCTGGACAGTTTGTTCCTAACATTTTGTTGCAACCTGCATTTACTCCTAAACAGCTTTTCTTCAACAAATGAAACTCAGCTACAACTCCAAGCAAATTGTTCGAATTAAGGCCAAGATTTTTTTGAAAGCTTTAAGTACATATGCATACCAATAAGTATATGTACACACGTAAGTGTAGTGTCCAGGGTATGTTCTAAGTCCCTGTAATAGTTTTCTTGTGCTTCTGATGGTTCAGATTATTCTCTGTGGCTAGCCTAGTTATTTATATATACATAAACCCATACTGTAGACCATTATATACATAACTGTATCATACACAGGGTTTAAACAGAGATAGTAGAAGTTTGTTACAAAGCTGAATGAAATTCCCGTTTGACTTTACTGCACTGCAGTCACCACTTTTAGTCAGAGCAAACCACTAATGATTGCAAGCTTCAGAGTCTGAAAAACGATGGGTGAAATCCCAGACCCTTTGAAGTCATTGAGTGCTTTTCATTGACTACTGGGGTCAGGATTCACGCTCAAAATCTCCCGAGTGTGTTCTGCAATGGCACAGTAATGCACACATCTCTCACACACGCACACGCACTGTGAACTTGCAAAATCTCCCCCTGACAAGGCATCCTTTATGTGGCAGGCCATGATTTTGGAGCCTTAGAGAACAGATCTAGTCATCTGGTAGTCTAACCACCTTGCGACACTAGAGTGAGGACAATTCTGTGTTAATTTAAAAAAAAAAAAAAAAAGAGGAAGCAGTGGTAATAACGCATTTTTGTATCCTTATCTAGTGCGCCTTCGACAATTTTTGCTTAAACAAAATGCTACAATGGTGTGGAAGAGATTAAAAGTTCAATTTCTTTCTCCTCCCTTCCTTTTCCTAGCAGGGGTACAGCAAGGAGATCATATAAAGAGGGACCGTGATCATTTATCCAAATGCAAACAAATCTAAGCATGAAGATTTACCACAGTCTGACTTTCTTTTTTAAAAATTTATTTCATGTGTTAATACAAAGACTGTTTAGCAAAAGTAGAATGCCAGGATTTGCATATGAATAGGTACCTAAAGATCAACGAGATCAACTCATTAGGGCCTGAACATCTAAACATAAGAAAGTCAAAGAGGCCAGAGCTCAAGAGGCTGGCTGCTGAGATTCCCAGTGACTAATCCAAGCAACGCTGTTAGTTTTACACTTATTACTATTTTTTCTGCCTTAACAAAAAAAATTCCTTTACCTGAAATCAAAGCTCAGTCCAAGAAAATGTAGACTGGTGATTGTGCCTGGGATTCAATTTCTTCCTTTGCCACAGCCTTTCTCCATGGCATTGGGCAAGTCATTTAGGAGGGGATTCATCTCACCTAGCAGTTGCTGTCTGGAAGGGAGAGTTTTTCACTACCTTGTCATCCAGGTTCCCTTTGCAGTCAGCATAAATAGACACTTTCCAAAGAGCCGTTTTTCTCTCTTGCTGTGGTATTCCCTCCCAAGACTGTCTAAATCTCTGACTGCAGGTGCTTATCTCATCCTCTTGCCTATGCCAAGAGTCTCTCTGAGTAGCTCAGACTACAATGAGTATGGAGTCCGATGAGCCTCAGTTCATCATCTGTAAAATGGGATTAAGTGATTAACGCTACCTCTGCATCTCATGGGTGAGTAAGGAAGTGGAGTATGTTATAAACCATAAGATGTTCAGATATTAAAATAGTGGGAGTCATATGGATGCCATAAAAAGATAAGGTCCTGATCCAGTATCTGTGGCAACCAAGGGAATCTCTCCTCTGGCCTTTTGTGGGTATTAGATCAATCAATCCCCAGTGACATTATCCATTCACTACAGAGTAAGTGAAGGTATGGCCAGAATTTTTCCACCGGCAGAGAAGGGAGAGGGTATGGGAAAGCCCTGACCTTACTCTATGCTTGAATAGTAGGAAGAGGGAAAGCACAAACAAGCTTTCAAAGCTGCCTACAGGATTTGGACACATCAGCTTATTAATGTTAGCGGAAATTGGGCATCCACATCTCTGGAAATTTCAGCCTCTGCATTTACAACACAAAAAGAGCCTGACTACAGAGGTATTTCCCTAATCTTGGCACCGCTGTGGATTTTTGTTTGAGCTTCCTTGGATTAGACCTTTAGTAAATGGCACTACTCAGATGTTACAGGAGGGACACATTTACTCCTTGTCCACCCCAAGGTGTAGCAGCCCAGTCTCAGGACAGTTTATTCTCATGGTTAGATCCTGAGCCTGTCATTAAATCTGTCTTTTGACCTTGGGCAAGTCACTTAACCTCAGTTTCCTCTCACTGTAAAATGCAGATAAAATATTCCCTGCCTCATGGCCGTGTTGGGAAGATTAACAGTTAGACATTGTTCTGAGAGCCTTGAATAAGAGCTCTGAGTGCATGCAGAGTACTGTTTCTATTGGATACTGCTTTCTCTTTCTACATACAGAAGGGCTGACTTTTAAACTGGCAAGAAGCCCAGGCCCGTGACTAGTGGTGTGCCCCATTTGAATGCACAATAACTACAGTTGCATGCACAAATTGGGTATCCGTGCATGGAAACTGGACACACAGTTGTTTACAGAACAGAAGAGTTTCTCTCTCGCACTCGCTTAGAAAATTCAAGGACTCCATTTATTAGGTAGAAAAAGCAATGCCACCACGCATGTGATATCAGAGAGTTTCTAGGCAGCATTTTAAACAGGTTAATAAGATATAATACCATCCCCTTCAGAGACTGCAAGGTGGACACTTTATCGACCTGAGTTTAAATATCACGCTGATTCTACAACTCTTGGAGGCTGTCTTGGTTTAAATGTGCCAAATGAGATCCTTCTGGGGAAGTTGAGAAGGGAAAAGATCTGCAGGTATTTTGTTTGATGTGTGTTAATCAGGCCTGAAATAAATGGCTTAAGTGCAGTTTACCCTGAGATACACTGGACTTGGCTGAGGATCTGGCACTGTTTATACAGGAGGCCATAAATAAACCAGAAGCAGGACAGCATACGTGTTGTGCAAAGCTTCAGGAGGGCTGCTTTGCCAGGTGTTGGGCTCTGCTACCGTCACTAAAGAGCCCTGGGAGGGTGGGTTGGACAGGGAGAGCGCTCTGGTCTTGGCTGCATTGGGAGGTGATGTGCTGGTGAGTTGTCAGGATCCCAGCAGCTGTGGTGGGACGAAGGGAGGCTGCATATCCCCTCCATATGCAGTCTGATCTCCAGTCATTTTCCAGGATCATAACTCCAGGAGGAAAAAAGATCTCATGAATAATGGGGGTGAGAAGAGACGCGAGAGGGAGTGAGGGCAGCATGTGACTGGCCAGGACAGTGTTATTTTTTCACTCACACAGAACTTCTTGCTGTGCAAAAGCTAAATCTTTAACCAGGAGCATCTCTTATCTCTGTAGTTTCTGCTTTCTGCCTGGCTGCCACTGGAGGTGTCTAGCAGAGATGGCAGCAAGGTTTTCCATGCGTTTTCCTATGCCCTACAGCTTCAGGGCCAACCTTGTCCCAAGAGCTTCCAGGAGCCTTCCTATGCCCCAGCTGTGGTACGTGCTTTGGCCCTGCTAGCAGCAGAAGTCAGTGTTCCTCTCACACCAAAAAGAGACGATATTCTGGGATGGCATCAGGCCTTGTTGCCTTATTCATGGAGAAGAAACAGTTGTGATTCCAGGCTGCATGGGTCTCTTCAGGGTGGGTAAGCGGCATCAGCTTAGGATGTCCTCATCGCTAGGGCTTATCTGCTTTAAGCAGTAATACACTAATTTACTACTGTGGTAGGAATGATTGAAATATTTAGACATAATGGAGGAAG
The DNA here is from genome assembly GCA_013399475.1 of Chauna torquata. Classification (NCBI taxonomy): domain Eukaryota; kingdom Metazoa; phylum Chordata; class Aves; order Anseriformes; family Anhimidae; genus Chauna; species Chauna torquata. The sequence continues at coordinate 289,112 of VXAL01018802.1, forward strand.
TTTAATAGGGTCTACTGAGAAACCCAGGTGTTTAGATCAGCTTAAAAATAATAACCTTCTCCCCTGCTGAGCACTTTCTTTTCACAACAAGCTCAGCTTTTATTCTTAACCATAAAGACTACCTCAGACAGGAAATTATTCACGTGATTGGTCTTTACAAGTAGCGGAGGGTTTAAACTCGGGGCTGGAGAGGTCATTAGTGGACAGCCATGTGATTAACCTTTGCTTGCCCGTTTCTTTTCACACTTTGTTAACAGCTCCCATTATTGCCCTTCTGTGTCTCAAGGAAGTAGTTTATTGACAGTATTAAAAATACATAGCTACAAATTCCAAAAAGCTTGTCCTTGTGTAAAACATCCAGTAGTTTCTAGCCAGATGATATACATGGGACAGAGCCCCTCAGTTTCTGGCAAAAGGGAATCCAGAAATAAATTTGCCCATTAACACTGGATTTGGGTTAACATCTGTTGTTTTACCCATCGCGGGACCCATTCCCTAGCCTGTCTCAGAAAGTTTTATACTGCATAAAAGCTAAGGTTTAGTTAAACAGTACTGCTGGTGGTTTTCTTAATGTGCCACAGCTTAACAGGAGTCATATCAGATGCTCAGTATCTTTTTGAGTAGAGATGGGCAGCCAAAGGACTTTGAAATCTTGACCAAGATGATGTAGTCTGTATTTCAATGCTGTTTTGACTTTGAAATAATCCATGTTACATATTTGTTTTCAAAGTGAAAGTGTTTCACTTCTGCTCTGAATTGCACTGACTCTGCCCCTGGAGCTTGCAGTGCACTAGGTGAGGGATGGCCAGAGAGCAGCGCGTGTTACTCTGTCCTCGTACTGCTGTGTGTGACACAGTCCCCTCCTTGTAACTCACACAGACTCAGAGTCTCGTGCATGATAGGATCCCTTACCACAGCCAAAGAAACCAAGCCACAGAAAAAAAAGAAAAAACCAACATCAAGGCAAAAGTGAAAAGTGATGAAAGAGGAATACAGATTCTGTGAAAATAATGCCAAGCGGCAGCATTTTGCACTTGTCCAGACTTTGTGGGTGTCTTGCATAAAACTGATAGTGGAGATGGCATCAAAAAAAATACCACAGCTGGGGGCAGGGGAGAGGGGGTGCCTCTTTTCCTTATTTATTTTGCATTGTGTTGCAGGATAAGTTCAAGAGGGAGGTGAAAAGGGGGAGGTGTTCAATGGGAGCCCTTCCAAAGCAAAAGGGTCTTTTGGACAGAAAGGAGAGTGTCAAGGCATTTTGACAGAAAGTGGCTGAATATGTCTTTTCTAGTTAACTTCTGTGAACTGTTGGGCATTTCTGTGCACAAAGGGGCACTTTCTTGGCAGCTGAGGAGGGAGGGCAGAAGTCAGAGAGGGCAAAAGAGTAAAGCAAAGGGGAACATCAGTTTATGAATGCAAAACTTACAGTAGTTTTTTCTTTCTTTCTTTTTTTTTTTTTTAATTAAGTTGAACATGTACACTGGAGAAAGCCCCCAGGCAGCCTTAACTTCCTCAGCTGGCATTTATTTGGCAGAAAACCCAAGCCTCAGTGAATTTATCCGTGTTTCAGGAAGCATCCACCCACGACATTACTCAGCCTGAACTCAACCCAGTGGGGTGCTGAGCTCCTTCAATTCCTCTTGAAGTCACTCAGTGTTGAGGTGCTCAGCACCTTGCTGGGATGAAGTCGTAGCTCAGGCTGGCTACACTGCTGTTCTGGACCTGCAGATCTCACTGTCTGCTGTTGGACAAGACAAAAGTGAGAAGCACAGAGGTGAAAATTTAGAGATGTGTACGTGAGACATCCTAGAGGTAGCTCAGGTACCAGAAGCTCTGGTGGCTACAACATTTGTGGTACCTAGGCTAGATTATTATTTAGCTTGCTCGGATATCTTTATACTACATTGTAGGTCAGACATATCCTAAGAATTCAGCACTCCCCTTCTCCATCAGTTACTTTATTTAGATTTTTGATTTTTAAACAAAATGGGGAAATTAAAGTACTTGACAGAAGTGAAAATAAAAGACATTTTTAAAATTCCATAAAGATAGATAAGAAGAAAATCACCCCTTTTTTCTCCTTTAGTTTTACACACATCTGACTATTTCTTACTGTATAACCTGGACCAGACTAGAGCTTTCTTTATGACAGCTGCAGATCAGAAATAAGGCAAGATTTGGGATTTACTGTGAAAGCATTAAATGAGAAGATATTCTAGGTGAAGAGTGAGATTAATCAGAAAGGCTTGAACATGTCCCTAGAAACAGCTGAGATGGAGCAATGAGGGAATGAAAGAGCTGTGCAAAAGCAGCAATGACAGGAATGCTTAAAATGGGGACCTCAGCGGCAGCTTCTAATTGCAGAGTACATGTAATTTTTTTTTTTTTTTTTTTTTTTTTTTTTTTTTTTTTTTTTAATTTACAGGGGGAAACTCAAAGTTAGGTCCTCAGGCAAAGACTGCTTGCAGTTCAGTTGGATCCACAGACCCTTCTGGCAATGGCCATTTTTGTATAAACTGGTTGAGATGTAGTTTTGTGAGAAGAGTCATGACTGCATTTTGTGTTTTGACTTTTGCCATGAAAGGAAGAACTACAGTTTAACTAAACTTAATCAACTTACCTTGCTATTTAAGAGCAGAAAGGGAATGGAAGTACAAAAGCCAGATAAGGACTCATTAGAAAGATTTTGCTTTTGGACTCTATCAGGAAGATACATCTGTTCAGTGGCATAAAAGCATTTTATCAAAGATGCAACAGAGCTGTTAGTAACATTTCAACAATGAAGAGTCTCTAACACATTTCAGTAATTTATCTATACCTGGTTACAAACCCCTAATCAAAGCTGTGTTGAAGCCTCTATGTATCCTCAGCTTTCTAGAGTTTATCACTTCACTTTAAAAATCAGCTTCTGGCTAAAAATTGTCATACAAGGACTTAACATAGGAGCATTTTCTAAATAATAATAATAAAAAAAACACTTTGACAGCTTTATAAGTTATTACAGTGTTTCAAAAAAAAAGAAAATCTTTCAGTTCAGTTTTTCTTAGGACCCCCCTGGAAATGGTGCTGTCTGTTAAAGAGCAGTCCCTGACATTTGGGGATTGTTTGTAAGTGTTGGGAGTGAAGCCAGGTGCCTCAGCTGAGGCATGTTTCCAAAAGAAGTTATTACAGGTGTGTTTTATTAACTCACCTCCCCATGCATTTTTTCTGTATTTTAGGTCACAGACTTCAAGGGCTGGGTCTCCCTGGTCTGCTCACGTTGCTTTATTCTGACTGCAGTACAAAGGCAGGGTTGCATTTGGACTAGGTCTTGTTTTGCTGTTTTGTTTTGCTTTTCAGCAGCATTTAAAACAAATAAAAAAAAATAGAAGCTTGGTTGATCTCAAGGTTCTTGAGAGCTCTCAGCTGGATTTGTATTGCTCTGTGCTGCTCCTCCTTCTTCCACAGTGGACACATCAAGGTAGGAATATAGGCTGTGCTTCCTTGCTCCAGTGCTGTGCCAAAGCTCTAGATTAGAGCTGTCCCAAATTTGATCTATCTCAGAGTAGGACTGAGCAGACACAGCACATCCAGTCTTCTGGCTTTCCCTGTCCCTGTTCTCCTGTGCTGGGTGCAAGTCCCCCTTTGGCTGTTAGTCAATAGTAGCAGCAAAGTAGGAATTCACTGCCTGCACTGTGCTCCGAGCGTAGCTTTTACGTGTGGCTGAATACAGAAGTTTTGGGTTGGTTTTTTTGTGGTGCTGTCTTCTGTGATAGCTCCCAGCTATGCTCTTTCCTTGGACAAGCTCAGAGAGCTCACAGGGTAATTTGTGGAAGCCCTGAGCATGCTGTCAGTATATTTGCCACCAGGTGAGGTTATTAGTCACATTACTATTTCTGGCCATATGCTAGGGCACTTCAAAAACTCTTTTACCATGTTGCTCCATGTTCTCTCCCTATAGCTGTCACTTGCTCTCCTATTAAGGAGACATCCATATGCTGTTAGCCGTGGGGTTTGCTGCTCACCATCCTGAAGACCACAAGCTTAGCTCCAACACTGCACTCTCTGGGGCAGGTCAAAGGGAGGAAGACAGAGTGGTGCTGCCTTGGAGGCAGCAACACCTCTTATTCTGAACCCTGAGGCTGCTCAGTGTCTCTGGCAGGCTTAGTGTTCTCTTGCATGCTTTTTTTTTTTTTTAGTACTTTCACAGTTGGAAATCAGTGAAGGCTTCAGTTACTGACAACATTCACTTTTTAAGCATGTTTTAATTTAGCTGTATAGCCAGGGCAGGTCTAAGCATGTGGAAAGGCTATTTGTCTTCGTGTTAGCTCGGTTGGTGAATGTGACTTCAAATATCCTAGACTGAACAGAGTTTTGCAAGTGTACTAAGGTTTTGGGGAAGGGAAAGTCCTTTCAGACTGCTCTCGGGTCACACCTTGGTGTTTCAAATACAGAGACCTCACTTCAGACCTCGGCAGTAGGCTTGCAGCCATAAAAATCTGATCAAAGCAACCACGAAAACTGGCTGTGTCAGAAAAACATCTTGTGACTAAGCTTTCCCATTATAAGGTTGGTTTTGTTGGTTTTTATTGTTCTGGTTGCTGTTAGATTTGATAAACCTGTTATGATCTAGAAGAGTGACTCAGGCTGGGGAGGTTCAGGTTGGGATCTGAGATATGCCAAAAGCTGATGTGATAAAGCAAGTCCCTTCAGTCACCTGTGTCTCATTTATTGTAAAATAATAAAAGTGAACTGAGAGTACTTCTCTTCTCCTTCCCGCCCCCCCACCATTTAAACTGAGACTTCTAGAAGAATGCACCTCACTGCTTTCATGGGGTGGTTTGTTTATTTGTTTTAGACTTATAGCTCTAGTTTTTGCTGTAGTGTCAACATTAAGTAACGAGAAACAAACGAGACAGCACTTCTTCCCACCTGGTACAGGGCACGTGGTATCACAATGCTCTGTTTTGGTGAGAACAGATAAATATAGTAATTTTCATGGCAGTGTTTTACTTTGAAATGCCAAGCTGAATGGCTTGCACTAACTCATTAGCAAAGGATAAAAGAGGTTCTAATGAAGTTTTAATATCACTGTGCTCACATAGTTTTAGTCCTTTTTTTTTTCCTTTCTATCCATTTTTGTCCTGGAAGTCACATTTGCAAGTATGTCCTATGGTGTCACTGTCTGATGTGCACATGAGATCTTTGTGTGTTTCTGCCCAATGCTGAATTTAATGTGCATTTTTGGTATCTTAAAAAAAAAAAAAAAAAAAAAAAACTTTGATAATTGGAATGTCAAAATGCTAAAATCAAGCTGGGTAGGACATCTGTGTTTCATCCTCAGTAGCACGTGCTTTGGGTTCAATGGGGCATCTCATCTCCGAGCGCTGTCTATACCAAGTGGCACCATCAGATGCCTGGCTGCCTTTTCCACAGTGCTTTCTCATGGTGATTGGTACTCATGCTGTCAGGACAAAAGCTGATTCAGACCAGCCTGATGCTCAGGTATACTGAGAACTAAACCACGAGTAGATACCATCAGAACACATTTCACTTGTGACCTTTCACAGCCAATGAATTGAAGGGATTTTCCTTTGCTGTGGATCAAATTTAAAACTACTTCCCAGGAGTGAAAGGTCATCACATGGAGTCATGATATCCAGTTAAATACAACTAAATAGAACTCGTTAGCATCACAATGAATGGAGTTACATATTACCTGGTCTGGAGGATGACTGAGTGGAGCAGAAGAGGGGGGAGAGCAAAGGAATAGATCCTTCATCACCCTTAATAAAGCGCTGTAATAGCAAAGGAAAAGCACAGAGCAGAAATTGACTAAATCTGCCCTTTAATATGTTTTTTTGGGGTCAGCAATATGACTGGTCAGAAAAACATGGGAAGTGTTGCATGAAGGATGTATTCTCCTCTTGATGTGTTTGCATTCATAGTAGTTACAGATCCATCAAAGTGAAAATATACTATTTACCAGCTCCCAGTGCGGCTTTGATCTCCAGATACCATTTACACCGAGGAAAAGAAAATCCAGTGATCTCTTGTGTGAAATCAGATTCTCCCAGTGGGGCAAATTGCACCCCTAGGCGCTATCTAATGGGCAGGAGGACCTCATATATAAGTGGATCCACAACATCTTTTATCCTTCCAGGCCCTCTCCTTTCTGGGGAGTGCTTTTCACTCTCCAGACCTTTCCTGATGGCTGTTATTTCAGTCTTTCTGTTTCTGGTTGACTTCAGGAAGGTTATTTTCTTCAGAATGAGTGTGAAGATGCATGGCTGCAGGTCAGGGGATGTGAAATGAGTGCAGGAGAGTTTGGGAAGTACTTCGGGATCTCTGGTGAAGAGGCTGTTCTGCAAATGAGGAAGATCTACACACAAAACTTAGCACCATTGTGCTGTGAAGTGAATAGCTCATAGTCAATGATTTACCTTGGTGATCTGGCTTTTTTTTTTTTCTGTTGTTGTTGTTCATTTTCTTCCTGTTTGGCATGGTTGGGTCTTTGTATTCTGTTTCTCAGTTTTCTGGGGGAGGGAAGGGTGGATGAGATCAAAGAGAAGGACCAGCTCCTTTGTTTTAAATGAAGCACTATTTGAATTCTCTCAACCTTGTTTGCAAGTGGTTCCTTTGCTCTATATATTGCTTTGACTTCTCTGTACTTATTCAAGGCTTAGTGTTCATAATGGCCAAGCAAGTTACTGTCATTAGTAGTCAGATAGAGGTGGTTATCTATGGAAGTTTTTTGCTGTTTAATTCAGGAGAGCTCATTGGGATCTCAGCTCTGGCTCCCATTGTATGTTAGACTCTGGGACTGCTGCACTCAACAAACCTACCTCTTCTAGGTTCACGTCCTTGAGGACAGGCATCTGTTCTTGATGCATGCACTTCAAGCCACGGACAAGCTGCCATTTTGCTGCCATAGATTGTGTTAGGTTTGTCCTCTGGATGGTCAAGTAGGACCCAAGCTGGAGAAAATTTTTTTCTGTTAAAGAAATAAGCGGGACTTTGAGTATCTCATGGTTGCAGTGCCCTGCTAATAAAGACTCTCCCGATCTCCCCTGTCGCTCCCCACTCCACTCCTGCTTCAAGCCATGCTCTCCTGATCCTTCTCAACACCAGATCCATCAGTCTGCTGCATTTCAGGAACTGGGACAGACATTTCCTTGAACAAAAGCAATACTTTTTTTTTTTTTTTTTTCAAGGCAGTTGAGTGTGTAAGTTAGCAACAGCCCTGCTCGCTGCCGAAACTACCGGACAGGTCATGGGTGTGATGCAGCAGTGCCATCACCACCTTTTTAGGCACAGTGACTGCATTTGAACCCTGGACCAAAACAAGGCGGTTCCCAAGCTATAAAGCTGAGAAAAGTTGCAGACCCTCCCACCTCCAAGAAAACCTTTTTCATTTCTTGCCCCAGTGCATACGCCAACTGTCCTTGCAAGCTGTATGTTCTGACAGCCAAAAGCAAGCACAAGGCACAAATGGGAAGAAGCAGTATGAGAAGGGGGTCATTAATTAAAACTCATATTTATACATGCTGAATGACGAATGAGCCATGGTGGGTCTAAATTACTTTAATGTACACAAACCAATATTTGGTGCTAGCAATCCCTACCTAAGCATTCACAGTGATTCACTGAAGAGGTCTTAGTGGAGGACAGTCCTGGGAGAAGGCTGGAATACTTACTTTTTAAAGAAGTTATGTTTTAATGACTTCCAATAAACCTGCCATCCATATACTGGAAATACCTTGAAATTTCCACCTCTGCCTGAGGCAAGCTCTGCTGGAGTTAGGCAGTACTGATTTACACCAGCTGAGGTGTCTGATTTTTTTTATTTTCTTTTTTTTTTTTCTTGTCTTGGTTATAAAACTTTTACTAGCTAGAGGAGATCGCATTCCATTCAGGAGCTCACTTTATGTTCTTCAGAGAAAATCATCACCTTGGTGCAGACAAGTTGCAGCATTTCTGTGCTGAGAAAAAGGGGGGCAGGCAGGGAAGGGAGCAGATTTATATTTTCTAAATGAAGCACTTCACATGGATGGGGAAATGCCTCCAGCAGAAGCAAGGCTTCTGTAAGGAACATCTGGAAATAGAGACATACATGTTGCTTTCCTTTATCCTTCCAGAGCTGCAGGGAAATTCAGGCCCAGAAGACCACTGCCTGCTCTGTCTCAGAGCTCTGCCCATCATCTACATGCTTTCCCACAGGTTTAACCGGGCGAACATGGGCATTTCCCAGGCTAAGGCTACCTGAACATGTAACACGATACAGCCATCTGTCATCTTCAATAGGATAATCAGCCACCTCTCTCTACCCCCATTTTTAAATGAGCTTCCTCCCCCTTTTTTTTAATGCAATACATCTTTTCGGATTTATTGAAATGCTGTGTACATCTGAGCCACTGATGAGTGATTCTATCAGTTGGGTTTATCTTAAAATTATTCTGCACTTTTGTGGTTTCTAAGGCAACCACACTTTTTGAATGAACTGCAGCGTAAATGAAGGTATCCAAAATATGTGACAGTTGAACCTACGTGACGCGCCTTAGCTATGCTAAGTACATGCATGTAGCAGTTAAAACATCTACGGCTAAAAGGTATCTTGAGCTCTTACAGAACCTGATTTACATCAGCCATGAGTCTGATTCTTGCTAATTTGAAGACAGCACTCAGTTTGGCAGGGCGGGTGAAGGCTGTGAAAAATGAAGCAGAGCCTCAAGGACAACAGCCCAGTCCTCACAAATTTCAGCAGGTGCAGACAGTTTCCAGGTGAAGAGAAGTAAAAGGAGAAATCCTGACAATTTTATCATGAATGTTGCTGTGTGATCAAAGGGAAGAAGGTGTTCATTTCTCTGTTTTCTAAATATTTAAACTCATCAGCAGTCAAGGTACTGGAATTATGAACTTCTCAATATTTTTCTCCATTCTCTAGGGGTTTTCTATCTGCAGAAACAGGAATTTCTGTGTGGTTAAAGACATAATGTTTCCAGTGCAGATTAGTTCTGAACAGTAGAAACCATTGTCCTTTTCTATTTAGTTATTTGAAGAGAATATCACTACTAACAATGTTGGAAGTACTGTGGGAGCAAGAAGACTTCCCCTCTAGCTGGCTGTATCTGAACACAAAACTGCATCCTCTGCGCTTGGAGGAGGAGGAAGGATGGATCACGGTGGTGATGCGCAGCTCAGGCTACCTCACTCAGACCTGGGCTTTTCACTTGCTGAATTGACTTAATGCTTGCAAGGCTGTATGTTCTTGGGGACTTCTGAAACCACCACTCTGAAAGCCCTACCCACAGCACATTTCAGTCGGATATATCTGGAGGAACTGACTGCACATTCCAGGGGAAGGGCAGCTGGGAGTGATCAGCAGCTCCCAGGATGACTGATAGGAAATGAATTTAGTGAAATGTGGCTTTCAGTTTTCTGCAGGTTTTTTTTGCCTCCATCCTCTCATCAGCTTTGGACTATGTGTGTGAGTATTTTGACGTTTCCGTATTAGCACTTACCTGAACCATGAGCATCTTCTTTCAGACCAAATAGTTAAAGGAGACTTTTTATAATGCTAGATATTCAGTACAACAATGCTGCATAGTATGTGCTTTCAACTGTTGTGCACAGCTCTTTGGAAGGAAAACTTCTGATGCAGGCTTTCATCTGCTTTGTTTTTATGTAGTTCAGCCCTGGCACCTCTAGATACCTGCCCCTCCCCCAGAAAGAAATATTTGTTTAATAGATTTTGCATTGCTCTTGCATTTCTGTTTTTAGCAGATGCAGATGTGCTCGCTCTGATGGAACCTTTCATTTTGCTTAATGGGGAGAAGGATTTTTTGCACACACCAACTGAGCTGCAATTAGGATTATTACAAGAAATGGATCCAAGGAAGGTTCTCGTATAGGCTAGGTCCAAGATTCCCTGGCAACAGACAGAAGTCAAAATTGAGGACATTTCCTTCATAATACTCTCTTTGCCCTAATATGTGATCTTTTGTTGGGCCTTTTCTTCCCCACTGCCCCCAAACTCCCAGTTCTCTTCCCAAGACAGCAGGTAGTTGTAACTGTAGGTACCCCTCAGAGCTTTCTGCTAGTGCCATAAAAATAGAACGGGACTGGTCAAAGATATGCTTGAAACATGCAATTGCCAGTTCTCCTCTGAGTGGACAAGCACTATTCTGCCTTTACTCTTGATTTCAGCCAAACAAAAATCAAGGCTACAGCCAGCAAAACTTAGGCATTTAAGGTGTCTTCCTTCTGCCTTCACCACTGAGAGTTAAGACATAGAAAAGCATTTTGGTTTCCAAACCCAGGCATGTGAAACGCTCGCTTTCCTTAATCTGAAGAGGTGAGCAATTTACGAACATATTCTGTGATATCCTTGTAGTGTTTTCATGAAAATCTGGGTAACCCTTGCTGAATGAGCCCACCTGTAAAATTGCAGCAATTTCCCAAGGCACTGGTATGACGTGCAGTCAGCAGGCTGAACACGGCTCAGCGTGTTCTTAGCAACAATTGACATAATTTTCAGGTATCCAAAATGCCACAGTATTGGAAATAGAAGTACAGAGAGTGATCTGCTTAATTCTGCCAGGCAGTTGTGAGAGTGGGTTTAGACCTCAAGTCCAGACTAGAAAAACCTGCATGCTGGGGCACCTGGTAGGACTTGCCATTAGGGGATTTGCTCCGAGCCATCAGTGCTGCACTTCATGCAGGCTATGAAAATAATCCTTAATGGGTGGGCAGGAAGGGATCCCTTTAACTCCTAGAACTCAGGCGAAAACATTTTTAGGTGGGAGGTATATTTTAAAGGCCTCTGACCTGTTTTTCTAAGGGAGTAGTCACAAGCTTTCCTGAAATGTTTGGACAGCCGAAGGACTGAAAGCTCTGAAGAGCTTCTCTCTGCTGAGCAAATTCAGAGACGGCATTTCTTTGCACAAGTTTAACAGTGGGTGGTAAACACAGAAAAATTATCTTCCCTCACATTATTTCCTGACAAGCTGTACATGACGCATCATGTTGTGATGCCTTGTTCATGTTTGCTGCCAGGTATTACTGCAGGAGGAACACCTGACCTGTTTTTTTTTTTTTCCAGGTAATTAGCGGGTGGGGTTATCCACACCAGTGCAAGTATTTGGGGATTAACTGCAAATCATTCAGCAAAATGGGTACATCGCTTAGCAGAAACTCAAAATAGTTACTTTTGTGTGCAGTCCATGCTTCTGTGGCTTTTCAGAGGTACTCATGCCAACTACCCCAAACTTTCCCCCAAACTGCCATGAATTCTCTAGAAATCAAAGTAGACCCTTGCACAGAGACTTAGATTTAGCTCAGCATCTTGTTGTAAAACATGGTAATATATGAATTTAAAGCTAAGGATTTCTCTTCGTTTAGGTAGTTGGGAGAGGGAGGAAACTGATAGCAGCACAATCTTCAGAGCCTATTTTTGTGTTGAAACATCAATGGAATTTTCTTCCTCCATATATGCAGGTCTAGGAGTATTACATAGGGATTTGCACCATTAAAAATAAATTCCCAGACAGAATTCCTTTCAGCTCATATATATTAATGTGTTTATATAAGTGTGTACATGTGTGTGTCTATATAACTAAGGATAGTCTGCAGCCTAATGGTGTGATTGGCTGGGATAAGTTGTGAGTGATGTGTAAGGGCCTCTTCTGCAAGGTGCTGAGTGACTATTAAAAATAAAGTGAATAACAATACTAAAAAGCCTTCATTCCTGTACAGCTGAGAGCACTCAGCATTTTGCAAGCCTGGCCTCCGAAGCAGTTGATACAAGATTAGATGATAAAAGTTTGAGTGTGGCAGTGCAGTAGTCTCTTTTAACAGTTTTTCTCTGCAGCGAGATAAAATATTTCTGCTGTTACATGGAGCCTAGCTAAAACTGATAGCATGTGCCAGTGTTTACTTTTATCAGGGATAATGCCTTCCCAGGATGTGCTGGTAGCACTGTCTTTCCTGGAAACCCAGCAGGTTCTGCTGTGCTCACGCTGCAGCAGATGTTGCCAGAACAAATTCTGGAAGCAGAAACTTCCTGTTCCCTCCAATATTCTCTTCATTCAACATTTGTGATGACCTAGTCTCCTCCCAGACTCCTCCTCAAAGACCTAAATGTACCAAGCTTCTTAGATGTTCCACTGTAAGTCTAGTTTTCTATGTCATGTATTATTTGTGTGGTTCCCTTCTGAACTCTTTGAGCTGTTTCCAGATACACAAGTGAAATTCCAGACTGGACATAGTGTTGCTGTCATGATCTCGGTGTGGCTCCAGGCAGAGCAGGATCACTTCCCCACCTCTAACTTGATACGTCCCTTTTTGTACACTCAGAAGACACATTTGCTCTTTTACCTGCAGCTTTGCATTGAGAGCTCATGTTGAAGCTGTTATCTCCACAGAGTTTTTCAGTCTTATTCAGGGTCACTTTTTTCCAAGACAGAATCTTCCATCTTATAGCTGCAATCTGCCCTCTGGGTTCCCAGATGTATCACCTTGCGTTTGGCTGTATTAAATGCAGCCAAACTGAATCACAATCGTTTGACCAGGAGATTCGGCTCACTGTGTAATAGTAACCAATCTTGGTGATGTCTGCTGATATTTTATCAGCAAGAATTGTATATCAGCACCCAGGCTGTCGGTAAAAATCTTTAAATACTTCCAAACCATGGGGGAACACTTTGTCGTTTTTTCTGTGCATCTCTAAAGATATCCTGCTAATTGGTATTTCCCCCTTAAAAAATTGCACCTGTCAGAAAGCTGGTTTCAAGATATATAGGATATACATTATATGATTCCTTTTAACAGAAGGTTTTGAACTCAGAATTTCACTTGTAGTAGAGAAGTTCAAGAACCCTATGTTAACAAACTGTCTTCATCAGCCTGCCCCATAATCCATCTACTGTACACTTCCTCCCTCCCCCAAAACTGTCCCACAGACACGTTTGCTAATTCCTAACCCTTGTGTCAAAAATACACTAATGCATACGCTGGTATAAGTGACATCCTTGGCACTAATTAGCTATTATTAAAATACTGAACAAACTGTTCTGTTATCCTTGTGGGATCACTCTTGAGCTAGCCTCTGTAGAACGCCTCATGTTTAAAGTCTGATTTCCTAAGGAAATTTTATTTAGCCAGATCTGGACACACTCGTTCTTCCCTGATAACATTTGAAGCGATTAGCCAATTTAAACTAAATTTCCTGTTGAGACTAATGTTCCAAAGATGCTAGTTTTAGTGAGTTTTGTAAACAAGTTCCAACAAAAAGAGTAGAAGAAGGAGGCTTGTAGTAATGCCCCTTGCTCAGCCAAGTCTACCAGATCCTAGAGACTTCATCTGAAAGAGGATCTTGGGAAAGCTGGCTCTGTAAGTTCAGTGTCATGGCACTGATGGAAAAATATATCAGCAGGTTGCCTGCCTCTTACAGTACTCCTGTTTCCCAATACTAGACTAAGTTTAATGTTCAGGTTTATATCACTTCTCAACTAGTCCCTGCAGTACTCTTCAGTGTGTTGCATATAACTTATTACAAAAAATGTCTGATTTTGGTAGATACCATGTCCTGTTCTTATTTTCAGTCCAATGGCAGCATACAGTTAGGAAGGTGGCATCCTGCCCCTGTGCTCCACATGCAGAAAAGACAGCTGCAGACTGTTCCTNTTAGTAATGGTCCTACGTGTGACCTAAAGTTTCTGTGTACCTAATAAGCTTGTCTTAAAAGGCTTATGTTCAGCTCTTTAGAGCACAGATATTTCAGGAATTCTATTGGCTTCGCTAAGTAGTTGACTACGTGTTTTAGCTTACAGTTCTTATTTTACCTTATCCTGGTCCCGTCCTTTGTATACAAGCTTTTTATAATAGATTATACTTGCTGTGTATATAGCTGCAATATTGACATTAATGAGGGCTTCAAGATAGTCTCTTTATTATAATAAATGATTAATACGACCCCAAAATGCTGCTAGCTGTTGTTCTCCTTAGTATGATGCAGCTGAAGCTATGTCAGCTATCATTCTGAATATGGTAATATAAATAAATATGACACAGTGATTTGGATGGAGATTGAGGATATGAATGTTGCGTGGGATGTAGATAGCCAAGAGGTTTTCCAGTGTGTGGTTGTCTCCACCGTGGCACCCTACCCATCAAACTCTACTTTATGATCTTCCTGAAGATCTCAGTGTCTTTTGTAAAAGTCCCTAAAACTACATAGTGCTCTAATGAATATCATGGGAAAGTATTACCGCCATTTTGCAAGAAGAGACTAAAGAAGTTAAGCAGTAGTAGCTAAGCATCCTGACTTCCAGGCCCTTATTTTAATTACTAGGCAACTTTGGACTCTCCAGATTGTGCTGTTTTGAATGGAGCATCCTGCTACAGGTTATATTTCTATGCTTGAAGAACATGTGTTCACAGCTTATTTTGTATATTGCATTATTAAAATGCTGGGAGCATTTTAAGTTGATCTTAAGTGATCTTAAGTTGGTATCTCATAAAAAGCACAGAAATTGCAGGTGTATGTTTGCTGTTTTCTCTACAACATGGTAGTGGTGAGATACTATCAGTAGTGTAGCTCATTCAGCCACAGATTTGCAGTCCATGAATGTCAGTAGTACATGTTCCAAAAATATGTCAATTTTTGAGAGAGACCCATCTTTCCATCTCAGTCTAACAACCATTGTCCTCCAGGTGACGGTTTGGAAGAAAAATGAACATAAAAATCAGAGCAAGAGGAACAGAGAGGGGTAATGCTGAAGATGATTCAGGAGGGGAAAGCAACCCCTCCATAGCTTGCATTTGCCCTCGCTAGCCTTGTGAATGGTGACTAAGTCAAGGTTACACGGAGATGTTAAAAGATGAAATGCAACACAAGAGGAAGCAGAGGCAGGATGAAAGGTTTGCTGAGATCAAATGAGAAAAATGAGGACTCTAAGGGTCAGTCCTCCCTCTTATGCTTGCAAGTTCAGGCATTGGCTGTGCAAGGAACCACAGTTGACAAAGCAGGATCTGTTGAATGACACAGGGATGAAGGGCCTGATTCTTCACTCTTTTACACCAGCTTTCCATGCCTGTTACCCCAGTGACTTCAGTGCATAAAGCTGGGAGCAAAGGAGCAGCAAGTCCTCTGAACAAACTATGTAGGAGTACTTAACCCCTACAGGGTGGGTCACAAACCTATGATTACATTATTGCTCCCCAAGGCCTAGGAATACTTTGGGAAGATTTTAAGAGCTCAGCATTTAACCATTTATTTAGCTACAAAGAAAAGAAAGAAACACTTCTATCCTTACAAACGTTTCCCAATAAAATGGGAATGTTCATGAGTGAGTTTGTGTTTGCTGTAATCCCTGTGGATTTCCAAATGTTTTTCACTGTCTGAAGAAAGCTGAGAAAAGCAGCAAAGCTGTAATAGCAGAAAACATGCCAGGGAATATATGGAAGCTGTGCAAAGCTCCCACAGGGGTAAGGGATGTAACCAATCCTGCAAGGGGATGGAAGATGATGACTGTATGCAAAGCTGCATGATGATTACATAAAACCAATGTGAGATTAAATCAATGCCCTCCAGTAAGTTCTTTTTGCCTCTACAGACCCTGCACTAAAGTGATTATGGGTAACAACTGATGCCTTTAAAAGGTGTATCCACAGCTTGGACTGGGGAGATTTGGAGGTTAAATGTCACAGCTCTGTACTCCATGTACATACTAGACAAGGAGCTGGTCCATTAGCAGTATTCCAGCCATCACAGCAGCAAGGGAAGATGAATGTGTGCATATAAGTAATATTATCACTAAGTAACTTCACTATTAGCTGTGTTTTGTTGTTGTTGTTTTTGGTTGTTGTTTTTGTTTTTTTTTTCCCTAGCCAGTATCTAAAGCCTTTCTGTTGACTAAATATGGAAAACCAAAATCATTATTTGGTTACACTGTGCAGTGCAAGATGGTACAGAAACTTTTGAGGTGATGCTAATCAAAACCAGAAGCAGAAGTCAGTGCAATGATACAACTGAACTGATTAGTCTTACTAAGAGCCTGTGCTAATTCATAAAACATAATGCTGCACCGACAGGGTCATGTTGTTTCTGGGCTCTGAATCGGTGTCTATGCATGCTGAGAGGAAATGGCTGTTGTTGGTGCTCTGAGCAAACTGGAAGATGTCTAAGAAAGCACAGGTTTACACTGTATGGGCAGACTCTTTGTAGCAGATTCTGTAGGGTCTTGCTCCCATCAGTCATGGCACATAAAGACTTCAGTGGTCATGAAAACTCCTTGTGTTTATTGGGAAAGGAAGAGTAGGAATCTTACAAGACAATGATTACCTTTAAGCAAATTTCTGTTTTTTTGGTTTTTGTTTGTTTGTTTTTGTAAAGGTATTGATGAAAACAATTTAGTTTCGTGAAAGTACATGGTGTATTAAGCCAGGCTGTTCACTGTGACTTGAAAAAGATCTAGCAAAGGTGAAGCCCTCTACTAAAGAGGGATTTTCTTCATCAATTTTATTTTAATTTTAATTTGAAATTAAACACACTTAAGAATGGAATTTGAGATTAAATATTGAACCTGTTATCTCCTGAGCAGAAAGTGCATATAAACACAATCTGTAACACAGAGTGATGTACTGTAAAAGAATACATTATTTTAATTTGTTTTCAAATGGTTTTCAGTTGAAACCACACCCCTGTGGTCCAAAAAATCTGAGAGCACCTCCAAAACAACGTGTGCGCACGCGTGCATTAATGAATTTCTGTTCTCTGTGAAAGAAGACTGCATGTCTCAGCACTCTGAATAAGAACAGAGCATTCAACCCCTCTCCATAGCAAATTCAGCCTTGAACAAGTTAGTTCTTCCAGGGATGGCAGTGATGCAAAACTGCTTTGCAAATGTTTTTCTGGGTTTTGTTGCTAGGTGATGACTTGGAAAACTTTGCTATGCCTGCTGAGAGGTTTAAAAAACACAGGCTTCACATTAAAGAGTATTAAAAAATAGGCCATCTTGCTCCGTAACTCCCATTTCCTAACTCCTGGAGTTTGCACCCTGTGTGCCTTCTCCACTCTCATGCCCCTCTCTCCCCCCGCCTCTGACCTGCTTGCCAGAAATTGGAGGCCCAAAGAACCACTTCTATTACATTACAAGGAAGGGAGAGAACATTAATCTTTCTGTCTCTGCCCAAACTAAGCAATTCTACAAGCGTGCATTGATTTATACTGGCCATTTCTTTCTATTTAAATTTTACTGTGTTTTAATTTTATTAATCCAAACCTGAATGAACAGATTCATCATTGAT
The DNA here is from genome assembly GCA_013399475.1 of Chauna torquata. Taxonomy (NCBI): domain Eukaryota; kingdom Metazoa; phylum Chordata; class Aves; order Anseriformes; family Anhimidae; genus Chauna; species Chauna torquata. The sequence goes on from VXAL01018802.1 coordinate 306,398, forward strand.
TAAATGGATGCAGCCAGACTTTCGTGTGGCAAGAAAAAAGAAAGCTCTGGGGACAACGCCACTGTGGTTTTTTGTATCCTGTACCTGGACGGGATGCAAAAGCCTTTGACTGCAACTCTGTCATTTGTGGAGTAGTAGGGAAGCCCCTCAGGCTGATCTGATGCCTGGTGGTGTGCTGGTGACTGAGGAAAAGATCTAGATGTGAAACACTGTGAAATTAGGTGGGAGCTCAAAGAGTTTATCTTTGGGCCATTTTCAAAGTTGTCCTGTTGGATGGGAAGAAAAAAAAAGGGGGAATTTATTCAATTCATTGTTGAGTGTTTTGTGTCTTTTGGGGGTATTTTTGATATCTTATTATCCTAGTTTCCAGAGATGTAATCTTAGATTAGTATATGGCTAAACACTCAGAAGCAATTAGCCACTGCTTTTCTCTTAGAAAGCTATTTCTAAAATCAGCGATGAAAGCCTCGTACTATAAATTGTGTAGAGGAACAAATATTTTTTACATATTGGGTCTGGATCTAAATATACACAGTGGCTAAAACTTAACCATGGTCAGAAGCTTAAGTCAGAGGAACAAACACCTGTTTTCACCAGCCAGAAAATAAGGATCACTTACCTTTGTAGCTTCAATTTACAGTCTGGCTCATTTGGAGCTTAATCCTGTTTTGTCAGGTTGGCTGAGAAAGGAGACCCTAAATCTCATCTCCAGAGAAGTTCTTGGCATCTGACAACATTGGATCTATTGAAACAGTACTATTGCTTGAGCATAACTGGCACTGCACAACTCCATTGAAAGATATAAAGCCAAGAATTTCAGGCCCTAATCCTGAAAATCCTCACATATTCGTTTAAAATTTATTCACATGAGAAGTTCCCTTGGCTTCAGAGACACCATTTGTATTCATGACATTGCACATGTGAGAGTTTTCAAATGATCGGGGTCTAAAACCAGTAGAACCACCAAGCCTCAGCATCTGACTTGAGTTTCCACTGCTCGGTCCTACAAGGCTTTTGGCAATTGTGTGTTTGGCTTTGCCACAAGATTTTTTTTTCTCTCCCTGTGCAGCCTTCACAGCAGACATATGAGTGCTAGCAGTCGTTTTAACACTTCATTAGTTATGATGCGATGGCAGAAGTTATATTCTCTTACATCGGTAAGCAGTAAGTTGGACGAGGGGTGGGAAAGAGTAGCTTGCTTGCAGGTCACAGGATGGGCAATTCTTTCACAGGAGCAAGTGACATGGACATTGTCTGAAGAAATTGTTGGATTTCTGACTTTTTTTTTTTTAAACAAACAGAAGTAAGCAAGAATGTGGTCTTGAATGAAAACGAACAGGTAAATTAGCCTCTCTCCAGCCTTCATTATACAGAGTGTATGGCAACTCTACTCTCAAAGACTGAGATTCGCTTATTCTCTAATTATGTATTCATCACCATGAGAAAAATTATTAATTGCAGCATTGCTGTTCTGTGCAAGAGAAGGGAGCTGGATACCATGTATAGAGAGGGCTTTTTGTGGTTGGTGTTGTCTACTACCTACTCATTAGTGAGCTTTACACACGGTTTATAGACCTCTTCAGCTGAGGCTACTGTTCTTCAAAGGCACAAGTCCAAAGTTAATTGTTTATTGTCAGGACAACTTGGAGTGGGTTTATTCTGTCTTGTAGTCCTTAGCTCTACTGGTGTCAAAGCAGCTTCTCACCAGTGTTTGAACCTTCGCTTTCCTCTTGTCACCTTTCTGCAAGCAAAATGTTGTGGATCAGTCAGATGTTTATGTGATAGCACTGAATTATTCCTAAAAGCTCGCTCCCATCTGCTTGCTAAATACTAATGTATTTTGAGCGTTTTTTTAAAATACGTGTTAGCCTGGAATGGTTTGGGAAGAGTAGTGTTTATCTTTGGGGGTGCAAAGATTATTCAGTAGCTTAAAAGGCAGCACCAACAAACACCTTCCTACTCAACATCATTCACTCTCCAGTATTAGAGGAAGCAGCCACTGTGGGAGATGACTACCAAGAACCCAGCAAGTCAATCTGTGTCAGTTATGTGAGAAGGGAAAGGGGGTTCTAGTCTGTTCTGAGGTGGTTTGTTTGTTTGTTGTTTTTAAAAAAGGAGGAAAATATGAGTTAATTTAATAAAATGAAAGCAATTGGCTATAGTGCAAATATCTAGTGGAAGTAGTTCACTTGCACGCCAGCACTGTGAAGGATGCCATACAAAAGGCTGTTAGAAATGTGCCAGGGAGGACCGTCACGGGTGTCTACGAGCATCCATCTCCCAGGCTGGTGGAAGGTTTCTGCTGGGGTGAGGCAGCACAGCAGAAATTGCAGTGCTCAGCACCACCGTCTCTGCTTGCCTGTTTTCACATGAGACCGAAGGCTTATACTGGCATGCAATCTGCATCCATGTGTCCCCTGCTAGTGACTTTTGAACTCATTTGCTGATTTCATCTCAACTTGACAAGAACATAAAGATCTCAAGGATCAGTAAGTTCCCACAGGTTTCAAGAGGAGTCCAATTAGTTCTGAGGTAAGGACCCAAACTCTAGAAAATCAATATAGGAAAGGAGGAAAAAACAAAACAAAAACAAAAAAAAACATATAAATGCCTAATTATCTCAAATACTTTTACTGGAACTTCTTCCTCAGGCACCAAAGGCAATGATGAGAGGTAAATGTGTAGGAAACCAAGCTTCGTTAGCTGCATTAGGCTGCAGAACTAGTCTGAAGAGCTTGTTCAGTTTTGGGTGGTTAAACAGTCACAGGAGAAGTTTGGTTACTAAAAGGGCAATAAGATCTGGGAAATGCGTGGGGACAGTGGACGCTGGCTCAAGCAGAGCTGTTGCTAGACCAGACACATTAAGAAGAAGTCTATGCAATGAGATGTCCAAAACCAAATGACCTCATTGCCCTCAAATGGAGACAGTTACGAAGGAAGGTACAACTGTCCAAACAGTTGGATATTTGGACCCTTGGAACAAAAACAAGTCTGGATAGCTGAGATAGCGGATGAGCTAATGATTGGTTTGGATTTCATTATGACTGGTAACTTTGTCTTAAATGCCAGGAACAGTCTGTGGAAACTCCCTTTAAAGACATATCTTGGATCAAACAAATTATTTGCACACAATTAGTTGCTGTGAACAAATTGTCCAGGGACAGATAGCATAATAACAGCTATACGCTGCAGGAGTTTTCCAGCAAAGAAAATATAGGAATGACTGAAACCGGTTCAGAGATCGAGCACTTTGCTAGGGATTTTAGCTATGTGAGCTCACGTTCGTCTGCAGCAGAAACAGGACCTGTCCATTTTCCAAATCCACATTTCTGACAACTAGCCAGTAGCAGAGAGGAGCTCCACAGTGACATGGTTAAACCAGAGAATCCAGGAAACGCCAGTATAGGCGGAGGAGACAGCAATTTGCCAGGGTTTCCATCAGAATCATCTGGTGCAGAGCTATACCCATAGCTGGGGAGTGGCAAAACCATCTCAGAAAGTCTGCAGTTTGGCCGAGGCAGTGATTCACCCACGCCATGCATCAGTCAGCTCCAGGCAAGAAGCTTCATTAGTGTGGCAGAAGTAGCAAGCCATGGTGAAAAGCAAGGTGAATTAGTTCAGAACATGATAGTGCAGGTAAGCAGCTTCTGGCTCCACTCTGGGCATCTTGGAGCAGGGGCAGAGCAGGGCCCGAAACAAAATAACATCAGGGAAAAAAGCTCCCCAGTAAGATGCCTCTCAGTGCTGCTAGGGATGGCAATGGCACAAAGATTATACAATGCCTTGAAAAGGTGATGAGGTACTGCAGACAAAACCTCTGTTTCCTTTATAGGAATTAGATCGCTGCTCAGGAGGTGCTGCTGGAAGTGGTCTTTAAGCATTGCCACTGTCACTCACATGGAGTGTTGTTGATGATGATAGTCATATTTGTGGTCAGGATTCACTCTGGACCTATTTTCTTTTAGTAAATAGTTTCCTCATTCAAAAAAATGAGGTTTCCATCACACTGAAGGTAATCACAGGTGGGAAACAAATTTGTCAAGTCATTTTTTCAAATAGTTTCAGCAAAAGAAGGAATTGGAGTGAAATCACTGATGCCTTTGGTGCAGGCTTTGTCACTGAGCTGGTTATTGAAGGAAGAGACCATGGATGAGACATTTCAAGGCTTATCCTTCACCCTTTGTTCTTACAACTACTCAAACTACCTCCTTTTTTTTCTTTTTCTTTTTTTTTTTTTCTCCATTTTGTCAAGAAAAGAGGAATATGTTGTCTTTGTTCTGCCCTTTTCTAAGCAGGTTTTGGTTCAGCAGCTAAACTGGGTAATGAGCTGCTTGCCCAGCCCTAGCAGGAGAGAACATGTCTCCATGCAGTGGCTCTCCAGGCCTACGTATGTGGAGAGGGAGCTCACCAGGGAGCTGGAGCAAGAGCAGTGCTCCTGTCCCACGGTGCCAGGCAGGCCCAAGCATGTGTGTGCCAATGGTATGGCTCTGTGCAGACTGGTTTGTTGGGAGACTAATTGCAAACCTGCCCTAACTAAGTGAGCAAAGAAATAGTTGCTCAGGGGAATGTGTCCGAAGGAGAAGGGGGTTTCACATTGCCATGAGTTTTCTGATGTGCAAGCATGCCTAGTTTTGCTGCTGATGGAGTGGGTATGCTGTCACTGAAATGGCCACTGGAGCCCCCAAGGGATTCCCTAAGGGGAGACCCTCATATCTTCATGTTGTGTGGTTGGAAGTTGTTTGGTCACACAGGGGAAAATTTGAAGTTTAAAGATTATCTGTGTTTAGGTGATGGGGATGAATCAAAGGATGCCAGGGGCAGTTATCAATGAGTAGAAAAAGATAGTGATTAAAGGAAAAAGAAAATAAGTTGTTGCTGTGGACCTAGTGAAAAGGGTCCCTGCCATGTGACTGAGGAAGGGCAAAAAAAACCTGGGGAGATTTACACGGCACTAAAATAGCTTTGCTTTTTCACGTGACTGGCTAGGATGTACTGCGGATCATGGCACTGCCTTGGGCTCCGTGGAGGTGGTGAGTAAAACCGGGGTGGAAGTTTTGCCAGAGGTTGATCTACCCACAGCTTCAAGCTGGTTCTGTCATGATGCTGTGAACCCAAAGAGTTCCCACCCACCGTCTTGTCCTGGCTGTGCCTTCCTGTCCCCTTCTCGTATTGGGGAAACAGCTGTCTGCAGGTCCATGTTGTGAGTTGGCTGGAGCATCTAATCTTCCTGGAAAATAACCTGGCACAACCTCCAGCTGCACCAGCTCTGTGATCCACTTCACAATGTTGTGGCAACACATCTGAAGGGGGGTGGAGGCCAGAACAAGCAGTAGGGCGTGGGAATATTCGAGTTTGGTATTGCCATCAGTGGTAGGAGCCTGCCGTTAAATCTCACTGAAATTTAGAGGAAGTGAGTACCACTTTTCTTGCAGGGTTACTGTACAGAATGGTGCAAACTTCTTTCAGAAATCAAGTCAAAACAACAGTGGCTTTCAACACAGACACACCAGCAGCAAAAACGTAGTGTCTGCAAGGCCATGGGAAAGGGGTGCAGTGAGGGGCTTGCTGGCAGTCTGGGATGCTGCAGGCAGCACTGAACCAAAAGTCTTCAAAGATTTTCAGAAAATAGGTTGGTTGTCTGCTCTTCTCCTGTGTTCTGTCTCATTAGGTATCACATTTTCTACCTAAACAAGAACACTTTTTAAATGTAATCAAAATGACTCCAGAAGTTAGGGCTTTAAGCAAAATGGAAATGTATTGAGACTGACACTATAACTGTGGGAGCTGATAACTCCAACGCGTTTACTTGTAACTACTGACAGGATTTCAAAATTCAGTTGAGTCGAGAGGTGTTCATAAGGCAGCTAGTTTAGAAACATCTGAATTTGGGTAGTTGTACCTCAACACTAACTGCTAGCAGAAAGAAAAACAAGTTTAAAAAAAAAAGCTCCTTTTTTTTCTTGGGGTCCCAATGAGCAAAAAGGGAGGCTTTAAAGAAGACTTTGTTGCAGAACTTCCACTCCTGGCACTGAAGGATTATAGCCCCACTTTTTTTTTTTTTCCTCCACCATGAGAGAAAGGGAAGTTCACTGTAAGTTGAAAAGCAAACAACCAGCCTAGAAATTTCTATGTACAAAGCAGATGGGAGCACATGGCTCTTTTTGGGATACTTGGGTAGGTCTCTTTAACCACAGCTTGTTTTGTACCACGTATCACTCCACACAGGCCATTGTTACCATGCACCTGTCTGTAATTTTGGAGGTTCATCTACCTCAGGCAAACTATATTTAAAAACTCAATGCTGATTAGAGGAAAAAAAAAGTTCAGGGGAAGGGATTTCCTAGTTCACAAATAAGAATGTGCAGTGGAGCACTCACTAAGTAAACAGAAAACATGGGCAGCTGAGAGAAATCAATTTAGCTGAACAAACAATGTTCCATGTAATGAACTACTAATTATCCTTTTATGCCATGTCAGTCTGAGTGATTACAGAGCTGTGCAGTTTAATTTGACGTTTGAGCATTGCCTTGCTCCATTAGCCTCATATAAAGCTACGACATGTTGAGAGGAATTAAAAAAAAAATGGTGGTGGGTTGCGGGGGAAGGGGACTGTATTTATCCAGAATGAAGTAAGCACCTGTAGCAGGCATGTGGAAGAGAGCTTCTTCATTTTTCCTTCTTGTGGCTTTTTAAATTCCTGGTTGTGATGAAGGGGGCAGCACTTAAGAGCCACGAAGGAGTATGTCTGGTGCTCACAGAAAACTCTTTCAGTGTGCTGATAATATCCCAGATCTCTAGAACCTACATTAAACGATCACCAAGGGCTAGAATAAACAAATTGCGTAGATCAGACATGCATATAGATCAAGGGGAAAGCGGACAGTAAACAATACAGTGTGGGAGCAAGTATCTTTTCCTGAATACTCTTTTTACTGGTGATTTGCACACAGTAGGTAAATCAAATCCTGAGGTGCTTGGGAAATCTCGTGGTTAATCTAGGACTGAAGGGACATGTATTATAAATACGGCTTTATTATCATACTGTTTGTCTAACTGCCTATCCTGATAACAGGATTAGAGCGTATTAACATATGGAGAAAGCTAAAGACAATTTGTTGGGATATATGTTATGGCCGTTAACTCTAGAGTACCAGTGCAATATCTGCAGTCTGATAAAGAGCTACATGTTTTGGACTAGATTCTGGTTTCACATAAGGTAAGTCAAGCCAAACAACACTGAAATTCTGGGGGAAATTTTCGTGGGAAAGGTGCAGATGCAGTAAGGACCGTGCCCCGTGTCTAGCTCATACACCAACATGTGAAACAGTGTCACTAGAGATAAATATGACCCAAAAGTCCAATAATAACATTTATGGGCTTGCATTCAATACTGACAGAGCCTCATTTAAGCACAAATTGAAAAGCAAATGTTTAAAAACCCTTTGCTGTAACTACCTGACATTTCTGATATGCACACCATTGAAATATGATATGACACGCTCCAGGCTCATAGGACACTTTTCTTATGGTGTGAACACAGACGATATATATTTAGAGAATATAATAATCATGGGATAATATTTAAAGAAATACCTTTTGCAAACATTTATTTAAAATTGATTTTTAATCTCAAGGGGAGTGAGTAGCGGCTTGTGGGGGGGTGGGGACCAGGGGAGATAAAAAAGAAAAAGGAATTTAAAAAAACCTTCCCCAAACTGGGAACTCAAAGATCCCATCTGCTATTTTGGCTCAGACGTAACCCACAGGAAGCCAGATCCTGGGCAGGAGTGGGCTGATTTTGGTGAAGAATTGCCCTTTTGTCAGCTAAGGATGAGGCCTGGTAGCCCCTCTCACACTTGCTGCTGACACACGCCCTCTTCCTTTTGGCCGTTTCCTAGGCCTCTTCAGGGCCTCTGTGCTCTCCCCCTTCTCTTTTTTAAAGATCTCTTGAAGACTATCATGCTGACAGCCCTGAAGACTGGGCACTTTTTGTCTGCTGCAGAAGTACCGCAGAGGCAGACTTGACGAAAGGCTGCGGCCCCAACAGCGATCAGCACGGGATGCCCGCGGCAGGGGCAGGTGGTGTGCGGACACCTGATTGCTGCGAGCACAGCCGCCCTCAGCCTGTTTGTTTGTTGGTTTTTTTTTTTAACATAGGACTCAGCCCTCTACTAGGTCACACTGTTTTTGTTTGTTGGTTGGTTGTTTTTTTTGGTTTTGGTGACTATCCCATTGGGCTGGGTTGAAGCTGAGGTGAGTTTCAGCACTGCTGCAAGGCATGACCGAGCTGCAGGCTCTTACCCCGGGGCTGAACTGGCCCCTCTGTTCCTTCCTAATGTGCGTTGGACACATTGGGGCCTTTCTCCGCTGTGCATTCGTAACTCCCGTTGATGCTAATGGGGGTGACATGTGTCTATCCAGCGGAGAATAGACCCCATTGACTACAGCAGTTCCCCAGCCTTGAGTGATGCTCGTCACTTGATTAAGCCAAACTAATGAGGCACGACCGGGGCCAATGGGAACGTGTGGGACTCAGGCCTCGCAAAATCCGGTGGAAACCTGCAGCATTTACTGGGGGCTGGGTTTTGTTTTGCTGAGCAAAGCCTCAGGGTGCCACAGGATGGGTGCACAGTAACAGGTGCTGTCATACAGATGAATCTTGTGGAAAGGGTTTGCCATTGCTGACAACAGCAACCCAAATTGCCTTCATCTAGTGGTAATTACATGTAAGAATGTCGTGTGTGCTCAGCCGTGTTTAAAGTAGGTCTGATGTTGGCTTTTGCTCAGTGTCTTTCTACACTGGATCTTCAAGTTGGCCCTGTGGTTCCTCCTCTGGAGCATATGTACGAGTGCACCTTTGGCTCTTTAGCAGATAGCCCACAGGCGGAAGAGTCAGGCAGCGCCCTTTCTCCAACATTAAACAGAACTGGTTTGGGAAATGGGAAAGGTGGGAAGGAGCCAAATCCCTGCAAGGAGTGTTTCTTGCAGCCTTGCCTGCTCTGCAAGAGGAGCCAGCTGAGGTGCAGCGTCTCGGCTGTGCGATTGTCCTGCAGCGCGCTGCCAGCCACCGCCTCTGGGTGCAGAGCACCCGCCGTGCTGGAGGAGTGGGCAGGGCTGCAGTGTCTAGAGCCACTGCGTTAGTGTGAGGGCACAACCCAGAAGTCCAGGGCCGGGCTACAAAGGCAGATCTAGATCTTTGCAGAGAACAGGATTAAAAAAAAAAAGAAAAAAAAAAACAAAGTTCTATTTTGGGACTTGCTGTTTTGGAGAGCCTGGTTGAGAAGTTGCCTGTACTTTCCCCTGTACTTTACCTGCTGGTACATTCCAGGTCAGAGGAGGTTTGTATTTTTGTCATATTGCAATACTTGCCTTTATGTAAGTGCTGCTAAGAATAAAATCAGCAGTGGGAGAAAAACATCAGTTTGATGTCTAAATTTGGAAAATTTGATGAATAAATCTATTAACTTCGTTGTGGGGAGAGAAAAGAATAGCAACCCTTTGTTTAAAGGAAAAATAAATATAAAATAAGAGCTGATTGCCCCTTCTGGTTTTGTCCCCCTTGAGAGTAGAAATATTAATGGACTCTGATTTGCAGGACTCTGGTATAAGAAGATATGGTCAGTTGGATCTGAGAGGCAGTGTCAAGATTAGCAAATGCCTTCAGCATTTGCAAAGGGCGGGAGCAAAGGGGGAAGGAGTGTTTGTCCTCTTGCATAGGTGTCCTTGCAGAAAGCAGGTTCCTGCCAGGTGTTCAGCACCATAGCTGACCTTGCATAGTCACAGTGGGCAGCACCCTGTCCCAGGATGCTAATTAATCGCAGATGTGTGAGTCTTCAGGCTTTGCCCAGAGCTGCTGTAGAGGACACAGCCATCTGCACTTTGCAGGGCAGGTGCCTCCTTCTGACTGTCCCAGTGTTTAGCACAAGGCAGTAACAGCCCCTGTTATAGCCCATAGTGTTTCAAGGCAAGCACCATCTTCCTTTGCCCAGCATTTCTGGCAGCTGCACCCACCAATTTTCTTAGCATATACAGGAAAGCTCACTTCTACCGTTACCGGGAAATTAAAGATTTTTTATTGAGCAATTGAGGTTGAAAGCAAGAGGTTAGAAATGAAAGATTTATTGCTCAAGTATTAGAGTCCCGGTCTAGCTTAAAAGATGGGTAACTTCATAGTCATCTCATCTGCTTTTATCTTGGGGTCCCTTATTTTTGTTACAGCTGTTACAGCTGCAAGTTCAGCATTCAAGTTGTATGGAAGTGCTGTCTTCAACCTATCTCTTTCTTTCCTCTCATCCCAACTCCACCCTTTAAATCTTTCTGAAGTAAGAAGCAGGTACATGAATGTGAATGTCCTGTTTAGATCTTCCCAAGTAGCAGTCTTGGGTACTTAATGACCATTTTCCTCTCCTGTTTCATACTAAATTGGCTGGGCATGGAGGAGAGGCAGTGCATAAACCAGGCAAATACTGTTTATGTTCTTTCTGTAGCTGCTCTTTGGACACCTATGGGTCATTAATTCCTTTGTTCCCAGCCAACCAGCCAGCTGGTGGCTCTCCTGCCCAGTATGAGTTGTTCTCTCCATGTGGGCTGCTGACCCATTCCCACTGAGGCCCACCACAGGATGTGCTCAGGAGAGATCAGGACCTTGGGACATTACTAGCTTTCTGCTGGAGCTATAAATGATGGAAGCGATACGGTCACGATACAGATAGCCGGGAATTCCATCTTTCCTCCCCCCCTACTTTCCGCATATTGGCAGTGTTAAATGAAAGAGTAACATTGTTACTTTGGTGGCACTTCTTGTGTACCTAAGGTGAAGCACGTGCTTAGGTACTTCGCTGAAGGTTAGTCACAGGGACTTGCTGCCCAAAGAACTATTTTGCCTGGGAGAGATGATGCATTGGGCCAAGCCAGCAGGTGGATGCTGCTGCTGAAGACAGGCTAAGAGCTAAGCTGTGACTGTAGATCCATCACACAAAAGCCCAGAGGTGTTACTGCATCCTGCAAGGAACAGCCTCTGTTGATAGAAAGAAAATCAGCATCATCTCGTGACGCTGCTGTTCTTGTAGGTTATGAATTTAAAAGAAGTCAGGCTGAGGAATGGAGCATGGAAATCCCTGCTGATCAGGAGAGAGACTATTTTTCTCCTTTAAGAACATTTCCTCAGCTTTTTGGTTTCCAGTGTTTTCAGTTGCCATATCAACCTGAGAAATTTGCTTGGCAGTTGACAGTATATTTTTCAACAGAAGATTTAAAAATTTAGTTGCATCCGCTCCAGCATCTGATGGCTGGGATTTCACTTAATTTTATTTTATTCTTAGTATTTGTTTTCCAAGACAAATTAGTGGATGGCCAAGGATCTCCACCCTACCTTTGACCAGGTACTTCTTAGATTCAGAAATCCAAGTGTAGAAGTTAGGTGCCAGGTCAAAGTGTGGCAGACACCAGCAGCAGGGTTAAAGCCTGTGGGTGACATCCTTCTCAGGTGGCAAGCTGGGAGACGCCACTAGCATTGGCAGAAACACTCTGGCTTGAGCTAGGTGGCAATTTCAGATTTTATGTTGCTCTGAGGGGCAAGCACAGGAGGCACGGTGGAGGGGAGGGACGTTCCTCTTGGCTTTACCATTGGACCATGTGTTGTTTTTCTAGTATCCACATCTCCCCTCATCTCCCTCCCAGCACTGTCAGGGTGGGGAGCCTGCACCCATCCCAGTGGTCCTGTGACCTCTGTGTTCTGCTGTCCATCCATCCGTGTCTTCTCTCCACCCTGTCCCTGGCTGTTCATGGGTCACTGGTGTAAATGAGGAGTGAATCTGCCCAGTGCAGATGAACCTGCAGTGACTTTTCAGTGGTGAATATAGTGTTTGGTTTGTTGTGGAATATATATATGTATATAGAGAGATTTTATTTTTTTTTCTTTAAAATGAATGAGAATGGAAAACGAGAAAGTCAAAAAGCCCTGAATCTTTATCTTTTTTAAGTGGAGACACCGCCACAGCAGGACATAATGGCTTGCTGTGGTGGTGGTTTGCCTGAGAGCCTGGAGATTTATGTAATGAGAAACACAATTCCTGCAAGAACATTGTTAAACCTTTTCAAAATTTCAGCTATAAGCCATTTTATTGCTAATACTATGGCTAGATTCTCCTTTTGAAGAATCTGGGAATGTTTGACAAGAGGGGAAAATGGAGAGGACTTGAGGCACCATAATCTGTATTTTCCATTTACCTTGCTTGAAGCTTGAAAAACACATGTGCCACAAATGATTTGTTTATTCCTAAGTGCCCCCAAGGAGCCCAGTCTCCATTCTCAGGCATATAATGGCTATTCAAATGAAAGCTTTAATAGATTGTTGCAGATCTGATATCAATGTGGTGAGAGAAAGAGATATGCAAATATTCAAAATTAAACAAACTAGCTCCTGCCCTTTGCCTTTGGAGATGTAGTCTCAAATCTGGGTTGTGTTACCAATGCAATGAGTCTGTTAGACTCAGCTCTCTGGAGAGCTAGATCCTTTTTCTCTCTTTTTTTTTTTTTTTTTTTCTCCCCCAGCTTGTCTCACAGAACTGTCACGTTGTTTGAAATATATGCTGTCTGTAGTACTCAAGAGTGAGGAAAGCCCCAGCCAGGGCTGAAACAAATGATGTATTCTGAGTTGAGACTGAGGAACGTTGGTGGGAGAAGCTCTCGCTGTGCTGATTTGCCCAATGTCTTCCTAGACCAGGGCTTTTAACTTCAGTGCCTTCAATGCCTGGGCATTTCCCCACACTTTACAAACAATTCTGGGCAAGTGACATTTGCTTGCCATGAGTAGAGGTGTAGTTTAATATGGGCCTACAGCTTAAACACAGTTTGGTTTTGTTCACGCTGCAAGACAAAACAGAGGCTTCACTGGTTCTTAACACAGCACCCATTCCTCCTCCTCTCCCCATGATGTGTGCAAGAGTAGGGCCCAAAAAAACACTTCAAAAAATGTAAAAACTGTGTCATCCATCTAGCCACTGAACTTGTGCCAGCAGCTACTGTGTGTATCGAACAGCAAACAAAAATAATAATTTTACATCAAAAACACCATAAAAGTTTTCGGTGTCTTCTAGGCTCTTGTAAAACTGCTATTATCTTGTCCAACCCTCAAGGCTTTTCATGCAATTATCAATTATGCTGTGTGGATTTCAAAAACAGCAGCATCTGAAATATGGGCCACGGTGAGGATTGCACAAGCAGCAGCAGTAGTTTGGCCATGCCCAGTTGGCAGGAGGTCCTCGCGCACCCCGGCTCAGCTGCAGGCTACAGGCTCAGGGACAGAAACCCCCAGAGCAACCCTATACCTCTCTTGTCCTCCTGTTTTCTGTGCTGCGATCACAAGAGCTGTGAAGCAAGGCTTGCCTCTTGCTCCATCATTGCTGCTGGTGAAATAAATGTTCCCAGTAATGATGGGTGGGACTTAAGCTTTTGGGGTTTGTAGAATCCTAGAGATTCCCCATTCAGAGTAGGGCCATTCTGTTAATAACTCAAACCTGTGGGCAATGGCTTGCTGTTCTAAGCTTGTGCATCCTTAGAAGTAATCCATGACTCTCCAGGCATCCAGAAATACCCTACAGTGTGAGCAATTAGGAAAGAGAGCACAGTACTGGGTATCAGAAGGAAGCAGGAGGAACCTTGCTTTGGCTGGGGTCTGTGGACAGTTCTGGCTGCAGTAGGGACATGTAAGTATGTCAGAGGTGACATGGGAAAGCAGGTTTGCATTCTTGATGTTCTGCTTCATTAATGTGAGCCAAGACCAGGCGCCTTGGGTTTTGGGGATGGAGGTTCTGGTGAGAGCAGATGGGGAAGAGGCCTTCAGAAAATAAAGTCTCAGCTTAATTTAGCTAGCTGTTTATTTCAGAAACAAGGAGGGAAATGACCGATAGCCAAAATGATAGCGAAAAGACCTTTGCATGCAAATGTGAACAGTATTGTACAGAAATGTTCCTCAAAACTATTTCATGAGAGTGCTTGGACCCATAGCCAAATCCCATATCTGAATATGGCTAGGCTAGACAGTTGGTTTCTACTTGACATTAAAGGTGATCTCTGAAAACCATGGCTATGTTTAAACACGAACTGGGCTGTAAGCTTCTTATGGGCTGTGGTTACAAAAAAAAAAAAAAAAAAAAAAAGGCTAANAGGCTAACTCACAGTGGGAGAGGATTGGGTTGGCACATCCCCATGCAACCCTCCCTGGTGTCTGAGGTGTCCAGCATGTTGCTTGAGAACCCAAGAACCCCCTGCTCCCTTGTACTTCCCCTGGCAGTGTGGGTGGTAAATATTTCTGAAAGACAGGCTTAAGGGCTTCAGATGAGCCGTGTTTCTTTTGGCCTGCCAGTAGCACACAAGCAAAGAAAGAAAACGGACTTCTCCAAAGTTTTTCCAAAATGCGTGCCCAATTCAGACGCACCCAGTTTCCTCGGAAGTGTGAGTTCCTGATCACAACGGAGACTAGCACAGATTTCCCTAATACCATCGCCAAGCCCATCATTTCTGCATAGAGCCCTCCCTGAGCAGTGCATGGAAGCATATTTGTATAGGAATTTTCCAATTAAACATTTTTCTAATTTGAAAATGTTAATTAAAAACTGATACATCTGGTGGGAAACTCTTGGTTTTGGCATATCTCATTTTCAGTTTAAAACATCTTGACTTGGTCAGCATTTTGTAATGAAAGCTATTCTTTTTCAAATAAAAGCATATAATTCTTTAGGAAAAAATTATACTAAGGAAAAATTAATATTTAAGCATGAAATAATTCAAAAATGTTTCATTAAGATCCAAGCTGGCCCTAATCAATTTTTTTCTTTCAGATTGCAAGTTTCAGAAACTGAAGCCATTTACCATTTCTGGTCCTATTTAAGACTGAGGGAGAAATGTGAAATTCTAAAATCTTTGCCAGACTGGAAAACAGCTTTCCACCAAGCTCCTCTCAAGTGAGACTGCAGAAATTCTTCTGTTTTCTCCTTCTTCCCTGGCTCTGTTACCATGCAATTCTCTTCAGGCTTGTCTCCAAGACCAAATCTGAGCCAGCCTGAGATTTGTGCTAACGGTGAGTGCCTGCCTTTCTTTCTTTTTTTTTTTTCTTTAAATAAAACAATTTCCTAAGGCATTGAAGTGGGTCTGATAAAAAGCAGCTTTTAAAATTCATTTTAGTAAATAGTTTGAAACCAGACCATAAAGCCTCATAACTGTAGGTTTGCCCTTAATTGTACCTCACTGACAGCCCATTTTCCTTCTTTGCAACCACTCTCCTTTTTCTTTAATAGCAAAACATATTGTATGCTACTTTTGAAAGATTTGTGGGGTTTCGCACAAATTGAGTAAGATCTGTAAGTAAACAGTGTCACCTAGTGGATGAATGGCATCAACTTTTCCAAACTGTGGAAGAAGTTTGCATGGTTTTTCCATTTTTTTCTCAGAAATATAATTTCAAGTTGGAAAGGACCCTGTACCAAGAATTAGAATTATTTCCAAATCGCTGCAAAACTAAGCACACATAATGTGGTGCCCAGCAGCGGGCTGGAATATGTAAGTAATGTGCATGGGCATGGATCCAGTCACATCAGCGGATACAGAAGGGGAGAACAGATTCTCCAGCTCAGTGCCTGAATAGTGAAAGGTTAAAGCAGCACAACGTGAATTACTTATTTCCTGAACGTGTGAAGGTGTACTGAGTTCCATGGTAATTTCCCGCACCCTTAGCTGCCCCTCTCCAAGCACAGAAAACAAGATAATATTGGTAGGTGGCTTTGTTGTATGATCAGCTGAGGCTCCTGAGCGGTGAAAATAAAAACTTGCAAAGTAATTGGGGAGAGAGAGTTGGCAGAAAGCATCTGAATGCTGGGGAAAAACTATAAGCTCCATGGAAAAATCTCATCCTGAGAGGGTAAGATGATGACTATAGGGATGCAGTGCTAGATATCTATGAGAAATGCTGCCTAGAGAGAGCAGGAAATATGATAAAGCTTGAAGAGCCTTCTGAGTAGGAAGTAACAGGTTGGAAATTCAGTTCATGATAATCTCAATCCAGAAGGAAGGATATGCTCCTAAAACTAGAGGAGACAGGATACCTCAAAAACCCAATTACAGCACATAAGTTTATGCTTTCTAACTAGTTTGCTGTCAGGGTCCTCATTTGGAGTCAAGGTGAATGCGGGGTGGGTGGGAAAGTGAAGGTTTTGTGATGCCCTCTCACTACCCCACCCTCTTCCTCCTTCTGTAAGGCCATCACTGCAGTCCGTGAGCAGATCCTGGGAGCAGGGCTGGCCGTCTCAACTGTATAGTCACAACTGCATTTGGCTTCTCTGAAAATTGCGTGAATACCCCTGCTTCTTTCCTCACTCCTTAACAGAGCTGCTGCCCATACAGCTCCTCTTGCTGGGGCAGTGAGAGCATAACACTGAGCAGCAGGGGAGGCAGCGAGGACCCTGTCAGTGGGAGCAGGGAGCTCATATGCTCTGGGCTGTTTGGGCAAGATGTTTTCTGGGAGAGGCTCTTTGCTGCTGTCACCCAGAGCAGACAGATATGGTCCCTTAGCTGCTGCTGGATAAGATAATTCAGGTGAGAAAGGATTTGGGGAGGTTTCTAGTCCAACCTCCTGTTCAGGTCAGCTTTGAGATCAGGGCAGGCTGCTCAGTGATTTAGCCAGTGGGGTCTTGAAAACCTCAGTGGATGGAGAGAGACAGCACAACCTCCCTGGGTAACCTGTGCCAATGCTTGACTGTCCTCACAGTGATATAGTTTTTCATTATATCTAGTCTGAATCACTCTTCTTCCTGTGTATATCTGTTGTCTATTGCCCATGTCCACCATGTGCATGTCGACCATGCTGCACCCCTGGGTTGGTTTCTCTTGCTGAAATTGGTGGTTTGCTGTCTTAGTCAACTGCTCTTGCCTATAGTTAAAGCAAGCCCTGCCAAGGGCTCTGTTGTTGGTTACATGGCTCTGACAAAGGCAAGATCGGCATTTCACTGGTTTCACTCATGACTTGTGTTAAGAGTGGCTGAGAGCAGAACATGAGGGGCTGCATTTTCGCTATGGAAAATTCTTCCCAGCATGCTGGATCTAGTTGGAAAATGCATCTGTGCAGTGGTAGGCTGGAGGCTTCAGGCGTGTCCTGATGTGCTCTGCAAAGCCAAGCCCTGGTGTACTTCCAGTACAGGGGGTTGACAGGAGATAATACGGACACAGGACCCAGAAAGGGGCAGGAGCACAAGCCATCAAGATCTTGTAGACACATGGCAAAAGAACCTGAAGGAGAGCAAAAGCATAGTTTCAGAGGTGGTACTTCCCTGTCAGAGACAGCAGAGAAGAAAATGTAAAAGTGCCTGTCAGAAAGCTCAGTAGCTGACATGGAAGATATTACCAATCCTCTTAATGTATAGACCAATCATGAAGAAGAGGGAGATGGTGTGAGGTGGTGAGGAAGAGAAAGAAGGAAAGGGATATGACCTGCCTGACCTATGGGCCCTGTACCTTTGTCTCTAGCATGCTGGCTGTGGGAGCACTCTGACCGAACATTTAGACCTAGGTCTTACGTTGATTTGGATTTGGTTAAACCAATAAGCCTGGGCATTTTGAAGAATGTATGAAGGTATGTTAGAATTGTAGTCAAAATGATATCTATCTAATTTTCATAGTTCAGGAAATCTGAACTCTAGCACTTAAATACCTTCCAAATAAAAGAAAAAATACTGATTGATTTTTATGGCAGGCTGTTCTGCTAAGTTTGGGCTTGGCCTCTGTTTTCTTCATTTTTGTCATGTATCAAATGTATATTCTGTCATTCTTCTCCAAAAGGGTGAAAGCGATTACCTTGAAAAGTGCAGAGAGCTCTGTATACAGGCAAGCTAAAATATGCTGCAAGTTGGGACACTTTCTCACCTGAGTATACATTCTGTTTCCAAAACAAACATCAGCATAACTGTATTTACTCTGTTAGATGCAGTCTTCCTTCAAACTATTTCATTTTTCTTTTTTGTACTAGTCTTCTTGGAACAGTTCCCACTGATTGAATCAATGGAAGGCACCATCCTCTAACGGTCCTCACTGTGGACACCGGCTTCCATGGACATATCACTTTGATTACTCTGTGCCTTAGTTTACTTCTCTGTTAACATAAACTCTACACTGACTTTCCACAATGTTTTCATCCTGGGGATCTCAGAGCTCTTTTCTTAGCTATCCTCCCTCAGAGAGTAAAAGCATTATCAAATCAGATGTTTTTCGTTTTTCCCTTCTCAAAGAGAAAGCAATACTAATTCTTTTGCTCATTAAAGTGTAAATGGAGAAGAAGCCTGTTAAGTTCAGTGATGTTATGAAATGTAAAAGCAGCATGTGAGGTCAGAGTCTTCCAACATGAATTACTAGTGCAAACAAAAGTGAGCAAAAAAGCCTGAATGGATCAAGGATCCCACTCCTGGGAACAAGAAACGGAAGGAAGGTAGGAAGAAATAGAAGTAGCCCCTGGAAAATGTTGCTCTCATCAAGAGAGGCCTCCTCCCCTGTAAATATCCACTAGCTCTAGCACTAATCAAATAGAAATTCACGTATTCTGTGGAATTCTCTTTTACTTCTTTGCAGAAATACTCATAGTAAGGCCTGGACAATAATAAAAAAAAGAAACTCTTGTTCCACCAGGAAATCATAATTTCTTCAGCCAAGAACATCTAGTTTGAAGTCTGAGAAGGGCTGGCATATCTCCGTAACGGTGTGTAATGACAGCCCAAATATCTTGACACTCCCAGCCCAGATCCCTGCCGCCAGGAAGCCGTTGGATGCTCTTGCTTGGCCTCTGGCTGCGCTCGCTGCTGGATCCATGTGCTCTGATGGCACCACGCCGAGCCTGGGGTGGGCTGCCAGTTCCCCTGGGGATGCACGTACCATGTAAAGAGGGGGTTTGGTGGGCAGCCTGCCTAAAGCTATGAGTGGAATTGCCCGCCTACAAAATGCCCTTCCCTCTGCGACAGTGACACACACGAGTGCTCCTAAGCCCCCTTTGGCATATGTGTATGTAAACAGGTCCAAATGGCGAGAGAAGACAACCGTGTGTGCAAAAAACACTGCCAAAAAGGAAAATTGCATCGCTCAGGTAGATGAGGAACCCCTGGCAGCCAGGAAAGGTTATAAAAGCATAATCACGTTAACATCCATCTCTCTGGCTGTCTGGGTGAACGACGATCCAGGGCAAGCAGCAAACTGAGGAAATGGGCTGGTCACAAAACACCATGTGTGTTTGTGTGTGCATGTGCGTGCAGCAGCTGGTTTGGAAACTTTCCATTCCTGTTCTCTTCTCATGTGAAATCAGGCTTCAGAGTTAACAAAAATCCTGACTGGAATGGCCTTTTTTAGTTATAAAATGATGTTTCTAGACAACATATTCTATTTCTGAGTTGCAAAGAAAAGTTAGAAAATCTTCACTGTGAGTGCTTGCTTTTCAGCCCTTCCTTGCTTTAAAAGGTTCGATCCCCCCACTTCATTGATTTGCAGCTTTCAGTATCCATTGGCTTGCTCCGGTAGTTCTGATGTGATATTCTGAGGGAAAACAAGCTTTTTCTATCCAGCCCTATCAATGTGGTCCGTGGAGGACACCTGTTGACCCCAGCTCCAAGAACATGGTCCTTGATGACGTAGGAGGGCAAGGCAGCAACACAACAATTTATCAGCTTTAAGAAGGGGAAAGGTTGTAAACTTGTATCCTCTGCCTGAACATTAAAAATGTGGCAGCTACTACTGTAGCAAAGGAGGTAATTTTTTATCCATTTAAATGATCAGTGCACAAGAAAAGTGAAACACAAGGCTTACAAGCTGTCTGCATCCCATCCTTCACAGTGGCCCCAACCACTAAGCAGTCACATTTCTGAGTACTGGGGAAATTTGAGGAGCTAATCATTTCCTCTGACTCAAAAGCAAAACAGCAGAACAGAAAACAAAACAAAAAACATACAGTATGTTTCTGAAGTTCCCTGTTGATATCTACTTCTCAGCATGCATGGGACTTTTTTCGTCATAATCATCATTTCTCATGATGATTCAGCTTACAGCATTGTGTAGCGTGAGGCTTGAGGACTTCAACAAATTTGAAGGGAGAGTCTGAAAGGAACTATGAAAGACTCCATGTTTCCTGGGCTTTCTTCCCTGCTGCCCATTCACATTTTTGGGGAGTGCTACGAGATAAGCTTTTTATCTCTACATCACCAGTTCACATCCAGCCCTGGAGCAGCTTGTACCTTTCCATGGGAAAATATCTGGGAAAGAGCTGAAGGAGAGCTTTCACTTTAGATTTGCTCCCCGCCCTCTGACTTCCCCTTTCTGAAGAAGCAGCTCAGAGTTTCTATACCAGCTCACCAGGGAGCTGAAGGTCCCCGTCAGGACTGGTCATTTCACTATGTCCAGCTATGCCTCTCTCTTATCCAAGATGCTCCAGATCAAGTTGATTCAATGAACCCAGCTGCCAGAATTGCTTCTGCTTTCTCACCCATCCCCAGGAGATGTTTCAGCCTCCATAGCACAGCTCCCAGCTGGGATGCTAGTGTCTCACTGTGGTGAAAGCTCCATACTTGCAGTGCTGCTTTTATAGGGGCTGCAGAGGTGGCCGTGCACATGTGCTTGTATCATTTATGTTCTTTCATTATTCCCACTCAGGGGAGTGGAAAGGCCAGAAGGCCGTTCGTGGCATCTCCAAAATGGGAGCAGATCTCAGGATGTTTTCACATGAAATGGCCGTGTGAAAACCCACTACTGCTGCAGGCTTTAAGGCTGTCTGGGTGTAGACACTAATTTGCCCTCTTGTTCCTAGAGGCAGGCTGCCAGTGTACCACATTGTATTGGGTTTACGTGGTAAAGGTTTGGTAGCAGGGGGGCCACAGGGGTGGCTTCTGTGAGAAGATTCCAGAAGCTGCCC
>VXAL01018802.1:327637-381764 GCA_013399475.1 Chauna torquata
TTAATGAGGCAACCAGGAGGAGCTGACACCTCTTCTATATGTGCAGGACTTCAGTCTCCAATGGTTTCATTCCAGCGCCTTTCCCCACGATAAATGTAGTGGAGATTCTTGTTCGTGTTCTAAAGGCAGCATTAAATGGGATGTTTTAAGCTGAGAATATTTTCCCAGCTCCTGGAAAGGGTTCGACACACAGCCCTGAGCTGGGCAAAGTGTGTGATTGCCATCAAACTAAGCAGCTGTGCTCATCTTGTCTTGGATTTCTTTATATGAGACGGGCTGATTCATAAAAGGAAATGCTGAGGCCACACAGGTTGTCAAGTCTCTAGTCTAACCAGGTGTAATGACTGAGGTTTTGCAGGCAAGCTGCAGTTAAGGGAAAAAATAACAGATCATGGGTCAAATCCATCCCTGATGCAACTCCACCATCTGCAGTAAGAGTTACCCCGGGTGAATCTGGTCTCATGTTCCTCACTCATAAAATAAATCAAGAACCCTTCTGCAGCATAATCAATTGGAAAAGGGAAGAGGGGGGAAAAAATGCTTCTTTCTAACTCACATTAAAAATAATCACTTTTTGTTGCACAATGAGGCAGAGAAAACCAGCCATACTAGACACCAGAGTACAATTTCCTCAGCATGTCACGGGGGGGGGGGGGGGGGGGGAGAAAAAAAAAAAAAAAAAAAAAAAAAAAAAAAAAAAAAGAGAAAAAAAAGGCATAACTGAGGGGTCTCTTTCATCTCTGCTCAGTTCTAAACAATATAAGGAAGAGGTGAAAGCATAGATGTATGTATCTATATAGAAAGATATTTGTGCTTTCTAGATTATGTCACCAGTGTGAGATCTGGAGGTCCATAGGAGAAATTTTGCACAAACACAGAGTGATTTAGAAATGAGGATTATTTTCCTTCTGTTGGTTAGACCTGTTGTTTAAAAAATACTAAATTATATCTGTTATAAATGCCTTCTAGAGTTTTCACTGCTGTGTGGTGTTTTCTGTTTCAGCTTTCTCTTCCCTTCTGGCAAGTCTGCTGTGTACGTGAGCTCTACGGGAATGCAGAAAAGCCACCTGAGGGAGAAAATTGCTAATCACTAAAAATTACTAATCATTCTTTCACACTAAACAAATCCCACTGAGAGGTTTTTAGTTACACAAAGGTGGTTTTTTTTTCCCTTTCCCCTTTTCCCTTTTTCCTCCAGCTAATAATACAGAGGTGCAAAACGGAGGATATCACATCCTACTATGCATTAGCTGCAGCATTTTCACATGGTAAGATGTAGGTCTGAGTCCAAAATAAAAGCACAATAGCCTGAAAATCTTCTAATGCATGCCACTAGCACTTTGCAACCAAAATGGCAGGAAAAGGAATTCAGACAGTTACAGAATCATCTTTCCGAGGTTATTTGTGTTCCAGCAGTGGTGAGGTCCCCTTGCTGAGGCTGTGACCTCTGTGCACTTGCCCCCCTGAAAGAGTTTACAGCCTAAACAGATGAGGTAGAAGGTTGGAAGAAAAATACATAATTTGATCTGCAATTCTTACAGGACACTGTGGGAGTAAGCGCTTGTCTCAAGGTCACTTGGGACCTCTCTTGTGGAACTAATGCTAAACCTGCTTCTGAGTCCCCATGTCCTAAGGAGAGGAGTCTTCTGCCTCCCAGCTCCCTTCTCCCAGCACCACTCCCTTGCTCTTAGAAAGACCTCTGCTGGGACATCCCCAGAAATATGAAGCTGTTCTTGCATTTATCCCAGCACAGCTGAGGTTGGAAGGGATATGAGGTTGGAGGCCATCTTGTCCAAATGCCCTTCTCAAGCAAGGCCACCTAGATCCAGTTGCCCAGGACCGTGTCCGGACAGCATTAATCTTCCCACAATACTTCAACAAATCCATTCCACCTAAAACTGCTCATTTGTCTTTGATAATCGTGCTCAGAACATTTCACTGGCTGAAGTTTCTTTTGCATTGGCATGAGACAGTCAGCAGCAGCAGAAGCGTGCCAGATGAAAAGCTCAGGTGCTAGTTTATGGCTCCTTCCACATACGGGCATCCTGCTCCTGCAGCCCTGTGCTGTGGCTTCCCTCATGCGATGTGTCTGGCTGAATGAGCTATATAGAAATTGTTGCCAGCTGACAGCAGCGTTTCCTGGGGAGTTTCCAGATAAATATGCATTCCTGTCTGAAACCAGGGGGCAGAGAATTCACCATAAAGGAAAATATCAGTGGCATGCCTGTCTATATTTAATTATGTCATTAATATATATCAAAAAAAATAAAACAAGATTGTATACCTTCACTTCCTTACTTCCACTTTGGACCTCAGAGCACAATTAAGCACCTTCTGCTGATGAGGAAGTGACATGTTTTGTTTTCATTCCTTCAGCCTCTTTGGAAAATGCTTCAAGCTTTGGATTTCCTGGCTGGCATAGGGCAGCCAGGATTTCCCCGGACTTAGCCACTGCGCCACAGCCCTGCAGGTGTGATCCCCCAGCGATGCAGCATTCCTGTTTCTCACTTGAGCAGAAAGAAAACCAAGGCAACAAAATCACCTTGTTTTCAGTCCATCATCAACAATTTCATTCGGACATGCTCTACCACTTCGGTGGGCTTGTTTAATTAATTTTGACACATCTCTTGCAGTTTGAGTCTTTGGACCAAATGTAGAGCTTCTGCAAGTCAGCTGATCCCAGGTTCATGATACTTGGAATAGATTTTTTTTCTGCCCTTGTTCCCTTTTTTTTTCTTTTCTTTTTTTTCTGTATCCTTGAACACAGTAGACATCATCTAAACCAAACCAAACAGAGGTGCAATATGTTTTCTATCACTGCCGTAAACTGGTTCAAAGCTCAGCTTTTTGTGTCAGTTCTGACTATTCAGGTTGCAAAACACAAAGCCTTCTCCAGAGCATTTTTACTACACTCATAAAGAAATAATGGAAAACCAAGAACTGTTCCTAAAGAAAGGATATCATGAAGCATGAGTGATGTCTGGCTATAGGTCCACTCCTAATCTCTTCCCTAGACAGAACAAAGTAGGACAGTGCTCTTAAAATACATCTATTTTATAACCAGATCCAGACTGGCTGCTGCTTTGCTGCAGTGATGAGCAGTGATATTTCAATGCTATCACTGACTTTAGGATTAACACCTCACGGGAAGCACCTGCAAGGAGCCGGCACAGCTCAGCTCCACAGCCATCCTGGGAGCGCAGCCCCCACGGGGCCATGGGGGTGGGCACTGCCACTCTGTGTTCCTGCAGATTGCCTTAGTTTATGGCTTCTAAATCACTAAGTATTTTGCCTTGAAATATTTGTCTCTAGAGAAGGCACACTGGAATTTTCTGAAGCAGAACATGGCATTACTTTAATTTGATATTTTGACACAATATTTTTAAGCTCACATAATTCACTGAATTCCACCCAAGGTAGTAGTTTCAGTACCTCAGAAACACCATTTGTCGGTCAGTTTTAACCTTCCTCAGAAAAACTTATTTTTTCTTTGGTCCTTTCCCCAGGGGTCAAGATGGGCTCCAATGAAGCCTCCATGGAGCATCCTTTGCATGAGAGGCCAGTGATGACAATAGGCTTTCTCCATTACAAAGCTGAAGAGAGGGGGCCAAGGTGATCCTCTTCCCTGTGCTGAAGGATGGGGGACGTCTTTGGTAAAAGCCCAAACAGGGAGATATCCATTGGCTGCTGCTGCCATATGTTGATCTCTGCATCCCTCAGTACCACTGAGATCTCCTGTGCACCCACAGACCCAAGGGAGAGTAGTGGCATGGCTGGAGAGGTAAATCCCCTTCAGAGGAACAGCATCTGTTGTTACAACATGGGTGATAAAATGAATTATACAGCTGTAAAAGTGCTTTTTATACCGTGACAACTACAGCCACTCAAGGGTCTGTAAACCAGAGCTGCACAACATAACAAGAAAACCTAGCTATATTTGACCTGGCATTGGACCACCACACACACTAATCTTGCACAGTTGCAAGGGTGAAGAGTCAACAGCCATTTGCCAGGAAGCCTTATAAATGCCTCTGACATCCTTGAGCTAAGAACACATTGGGTCAGTATACAAATTTGTGTATCTCTCAAAAAAACATATATTCATGTGGCTTTTGGGTCAAACTTATAGGGCAATTACCTCTGATAGGCACCAGATGTTTTTTCCTGCAGACTTCTGGGTGTCCAAAAGCACAGACAGCAAGAAAGTCTGAATTAACAGAGGGAGGATTAAAGGAGATCCACAACAGTCAATAAGTGCTGTAAAGCTGCAGTTTTGTGGTCAAATCATGTCACTACCATTATCAACCAGCCATAGCTACTGGCACTGGTAGGAGACCACAGTATTGCCATCAGGTGGGTTAGCACTAATTACAAGGTGCTTATTCAGTCTAAGGAAAATACACCACAGATTACTCACTGGCACCCAAATGGCATAATTAATTGGAGCAATTTATTAAGACAAATAGAGGGTCAGAGCTAAGCAGGGTGCTTACAGTTAATTTATAGTTAACTAGGGCACTCATTTACCCTGCTAACAGTATGCATCCACATAGCAGCTTTGTGAGAGGATTTCATTATGCTTTTGAGAAGTGCATATGATGGGTCTTCTCTCGTGCTATGTGATCTTACTGGCATTAATGTGTTTGCAGTAGGAAAAGACTGTTTTCCTTTGCCCAGGTAAGGTTAAAATGGTCTTTCTCAACTCAGTTTTTCTTCAGCTGACTGTCCAATAACTAAAGCACAGCAAAAAATATACTTATGTTCTCATGTCTTGTATTTACTGAATCTTTTCTCTGTCCATAATCAGCGCTGATCCTCAACTAGTTTATGAGGTTTATCATGAGATCATAGGTTGTTTTCATAAAACTCATACGGAAGTCTATATGGGCTCTTCTATGATTGATAAAGCTTAAAATGATTAGGGAACAGTCCCAGCTCAACCCAAAAGAGTTATTATGAACCAAGACAAAATATTTTCTCAGGGAATTGTGCTGATTGAAGTTTAAATGTACATGCAGCTGTTGGCTCCTCGCTGCACCACGCTACCTGCAAATCGGGTGGAGAACACCTTGAGCTGAGTCTTTTAATTGCTCCATTAAAAATGACATGGGGGCAGCCCCTGGTCTCTTCTCGCAGAGGCCACCCCTACAGCCCCCAACCACCAAATCCTTGTCATGTAAACCCAATGCAACCATCTTAATTTTTTTTCTTATTAGATGTTCATACTAACTGGGATTGCAATGCACTGAAATCTCATCATAATGTTCTGGTTTTTTTTTTTTTTTTTTTTTTATATCACTGGTCATTCTGCCCTAACCCTAGATGTATGCACTGAATAACCACATTGTTCATTTATAATGTCCTTGGCTTTTCTATAGTCTAGTCCCTGTGATATTACTTGTGGACACAGTGGGCTGGATTGAAGACAGTGAAGTTAAAAGTTGTGATGTATGCAGCTATGTAACTGTGAGAAGAAATGTATTGATTCCACATACTTCCTTTTCTAACCTGCTGTAAGGTGTTTCATCATGCAGGACATCATGGAGATCTTATATTTATTACTTAACATACATTGAAAGGTCTGACTTCTCTTTCTTGCTGGCTTTCTGAATGGAAAAAGCTGTTGTTAACATGTCTTGTGTGTCAGAGATCAGGCTGTTCATGACAGCTTACGAAGCTTTGAACATATATAGTAATAGAGAGGAACGGCAAACTGTTATATTAATGTAGCTGAAGCACAAAAAGTGAAAGTATTGACCTTGCCAGCTCTG
Source organism: Chauna torquata (assembly GCA_013399475.1). NCBI lineage: Eukaryota > Metazoa > Chordata > Aves > Anseriformes > Anhimidae > Chauna > Chauna torquata. The sequence continues at coordinate 333,409 of VXAL01018802.1, forward strand.
CATTTGGGGCAAATGTTACTGCAGTGAATAGAGTAACTTTAACTAGCCTTAAACAGAAATTGTTTTCAATTTTTTTCATGTTTTGTTCTGGTTTAGATAAATATGAATATCTAAGAAGGGATGGGCAAAATACTAAAGATAGTTGCAATGTTGCAAATGTCTTTTTTTTTTTTTGTGAAAACTTTTTTTGGGCAAAGAGGCCAATAGCGAAGCAAAAATTATTTCCGTTGGTTTGTAAATCACTGAAAAGCCTCTGTTACTCTAATTTCCTTTTCTGAAATAATGCCCTTTTAAACCAGGCAAAGAAAAAAGCCTTTACTATCTCTCTTGCCTAGCATGGCATCTGTTCACTGAATGGAGCAAGTAGGTATGGAATAGGTGCACACTGTTCAACACAAGGCAGCTCTTGACCTCCTTGAGACAAAAGGTCCTGCAAGTTGCAGTGGCTGGTTCTTGGCATACACAAAAGATACTGCAAAAACGTATGGCAAGAGATATTAATGTGTTGCGAGGTACAGATGAGCGACAGGGAGAAGCAGAGTGTTCCGCTGCTTTCCGTTCTTTCCCCCTAAATCTGATACAAAAAATCATCCTGGCAGGGTGGTGTATGGGAAGACGAGACTTATCAACAGACAGTGTCCAGGTCCGAGCGTGCTATCCGCCTGTCCAAGGCCCTTGTTCCGTGGAAGCTGTTCCTGCCCCACACTTCATTTGCACAGTTGTTCCGCTGCATGAAGCATCACGTTTGCTTGCGCAGCTGCTGCCCTGGCACTGGGTAAATACTGCGGGGGGGCAGAGGTGCCATGGTGCTGTGCCCAGCTGTGGGTTTGTGTGGCTCGCATCACCCACTGCAACCAAGAAAAACTGCCCGCTGCCCTTCCCACAAAGGAAAGCCCTCACACGGGAGCACAGTACTGTTCCCCAGTCCCACACCGAGCCTCTTGAAGCAGCCTCCTTTCACCCCGCCGCTGTGCAGCTTCCTCAGGCACCGCGGCACAGGGAGCGTGCTGGGGAAGCCCGTGCTGTGGCCATTAGTGCCGCACTGACAGCAGCCTCTGCGGATAACGAGAAGCCCTTCTGCCTCACTGCTATTAAACCGCTGCCTTTTCACTAGAGGAATCCTGAATTCTTCCTCAAACCTAAACAAAAAAGTGAGCCTTTTATTCGTTTCATCATTATCTAGGGCTGCCACATTCAAATGATTCTCCAGCAGTCCCTTCATTTCTGAGTGCACACGTCGAGAAGGGATTGGAAGCCTTTTGATTAAGAATAAGAGGTGATGACACTACAACCAGTGCAGGGTTGTCATCATTACCATGTACCTGCACTTCCACAGAGCTCTCGCTCTGGGTTGCCTCTGATATAAAGCTGCTGTACTCTGTGCCCTAATTGAATGGAACTATTTTATAAACACGCATTCCCTGAATCCCAGAAAAGATCCTTTTAGAGGGGAAGATATGGGGAGGGTGGTGGGGAGGTGGGGAGCTAGATGGGCTCAGTTCCTGGCAGACCAATTTTGTCTGTGAGAGAGATTTCTTTGTTCCCTGCAAAACTGCTTGTCATCTACAAGTGGGTATCTTTTTTTTTTCCTTTCTCTCTCTCCTTTTTTTTATTCCCCTCTCCCTCTCTTCTACAAGTCAAATGAATAATCTGACCACCCACTTTTAGTCCTGTGATTTTCTGCTTTTGGCCTGGATTACAAGTCACCTACGGCCACCTCTAGTACACAGCTGGCTGCAAGTTTACACAAGACACCTCAGGGACACCGTTCCTCCCTGGCCCCATTTGTTGACTGTTAGTGTCTGATACTTTACCTCTCTGACTCGGTCACAGTAATGACCTTTGGGTAACAGCACAGCAAATAGACCTGCCATCTACCCACTAGGACGCTCTCGTCTGTCTCATGAGATTGTATTCATGTGTACATCCTAAATCCGCACCACTTACAGTGGGAGCAACTCTCTGCAGATGACTTGTTAAGCAGTGTCCCCGTCGTCAAGCATGCTGTGCTCAGGCTCTGGAATCTCCACTGGAGAATTACTGTTTTCCAGATTAATTTTTAAGTCCTGATTTTGACCCACATTCCTCTCCTGACTGTTTCCCTGTTCCCATGCAATATAACTGCAGCTGTAGTGGATAGAGGTGCTGTGCCTGAGCCCCAGAGGACACAGGAGCTGTGCTGGGCTGGTTCTTTCTTGGAAACTGGTTCCCCTAGTTGCAGTTCAATAGCTAAAATAATCCTCTGCTACCCGTGTATTTAAACGTGAAGGGCTTTTATTGTTAAACAGTCTTTCCCCAGAGCCTACATTTTAGTGAGAATACTCTAAAACTGCTATATAAAGTTGTATTAATAGACAACAAAATTACAGCCAATTCCTAGCACTATTTCAATAGCTATGTATGAAATTTACTGCATAAGGGATGTTGAGTTAAAAGTGGTCAGAGGAGTTACTTTTATCTTGGCTTACATATAGCATTACATTTACACCTGAACACAGGGTGAATTATCATCCAGAGGAGTTGAGAAGGAATCTCTTTTCTCCAGGAATGGCAATTATATTTGATTAGGTACATGGGAGCTTTTTCCTCTCCTGGCCAAGGAGCCGAGGGCAGTGCTTTGAAGACACCCAGCCTCATGATCAAGGTGTAAAGCATAATGACAAATGTGAAGTTCCTGCAGGGTCAGAGTCAGCTACAATAGTTCAGGGGAGAGGGCATCGGACTGGGACTTAAGAGGCTTGACTTGAGTGCCCTGTTCTTCCACTGGGCTGCAGGACAAATCACTTCCTTTCTGTGCCACAGTTTCCTTATCTGGGAAATGGCGGTAATGAGCCTTTCTTCTTCATTTCTCTTTGTAATCGCTCCAAGAGCTGCAGGTAAAACACACTGTACAAGGACTGGGTATTACTGTGTTTGATTTCTGGGATTTTTGTGTGTGATATCGTAATGCAAGGAGCTTCTTCAGATTTTCACACACAAGCTCAAGGGCTGTGGTGTTTGTCATCCTGCTGTTAACAGCTCTTCCCTGAAATCATTTGGATGTGCAGGCAGTACCCTGCTTTTGTTTTTGTTAGGATATCTGCAGCCTGTAATCTTAGTGCAACAGGATTTGCTAGTCAAGCATAGCCCTCAAACAAAAGCGGCCAGAGGATGTGCCTTTTTAGATGCCCTCCTTTGCACAACAAACACCCTGTCTTTTTGCCACTGGTCTCTACTGGTCCCCTGTCAAGAGGCCTCCATGCCTGTGGTCATCAAGAGTTTGCCAATACGATGAGGAGGGGGAGGAAGAAAAAAAAGTGCCCTTGATGTGTGTAGTAATCTAAGCCTTGTTCCAAATGTGTTTGCTTAAGCATTGCTAAGGGTTCCTCCTTCCCATCCCCATCACTTCTCCCCTCAACATGTCTTTGTTTCAAGATCGCAGGAGGCTGTTGGAGAGGTGGGGGCTTTCTATAGTGGTGCCTGATGTGATCTGGGAGCTCTTTGTTTGACAACGTGTGCAGAGTCCTGGTCACCATCTCCTCTTGCTAATGAAACACATTGGGATGAAGAGTCCCGATTGTGAGGTGATACCCCACTGAGTGTCAGGGTAGGCGGGATGTGCGTGATGCTTTTTCGTTTGGGTCATTTGAAGTGATAGATGCAGCAGGATGGTAGATTAGTTCCTGCTGAAATCTGAGAAGCTGCTTGTATTGGTGAATGTCACCTAGTGCTCAGTAAATGCATTCAGATGAAACTGCTGAAATCTTGGGTTTCAGGCCTAAGTGACCGCTACAGGCACTAGTAGTTCCTGCCTGCGGAATAAACATTTACTGAACACACTTCAGCATAATAACACTTTGTGCAGCAAGCAGTCGCTCACCACTCTCTGCCTCTTCTCGCTGTTGTGACAATCCAAACGCTACCCAGACCACAAATATGTCACTCTCTACTAGAAGTGCTTTAATAATAAATAGCTTAACTTCACTTCCCTTGACCAGAAGCCAGGGTGCGATACTTGCTTTTGTATTTAAGTTTACCATGCTGTTTTTCCCTATCTGTTCCCTAGAGTTGGAGTGCAGGGCACTAATGGGAGATGCAGGAACTGCAGCCTTTCCACTAACAAATTATGCAGCTAGTGCTTGGTGATATCGCTGACCTGCAATATAAAATCACTTTGTCTAAGGCCATCTGTTTCCTCCTCTTCTCCACCTCTCCAGCTCATCTGCTGAACATTATTAGAAGTTTGGGATAGTATCTGTGCAATGTAGATCATTTACACAGTGTTATGAGACCTCATTCTGATACAACAAGGTTTTTTTTAGTGGTAGATCAATTTTTCGGAAGAGATCCTGGTCTGATGGTACTCTTTCTGGACCGAAAGCATCACCTGCAGAGCGAGGACCAGAGCCGAGTCTCTTGACTCCTGGCCCAGTGTGTCATCTGCAATGAGATCTTATTCTCAGGTTGGAGCACCATGACGCTACAACACATTTATGCAAGAGGACCACTCACAGTAAGGAGTCTGCTTTGTGAAAAGGAAATTGCACCTGTGAAACATGTATAGCAACGTCTGGGTATTGGACAATATTATGACTTCAAGATTGTGAAGATTAAAAAAATGAAGTGTTTCTCTTGCATTTCTGCAGGTGTTTCTGCAGTATTTAACTCCGGAATCAAATTTCTCCTCCTGTTTTCAGAATTTATTGAGCCAACCCTGAAGTTAGGGATGTGTCAACTGGAAATTAGGAAGCATTTGACTTTGACACTAAAATTAATTAAACTGTTATTACATTGATCTCTCCAGCATCTGTTCCACTTGTATGCAGAAACGCTAGTGTGCATTATGGGGCCGTTTTACACGGGTGGAATTGGATGCTGTGATCAGCCATATGCTGGTAAAATTATTCTTTTGTCAGCATGTCTGCCTGGAATTGCTTCAAGAGCTGGAAACATTCAAAGCAACAATGCTCAGTGCTGAGTGCTTAAGATTGTTGATGTGAAAGAGACTTTTAGTCTAGTTTCATATCCTACGTACATTTCATACATATAGATTGGCAAGCCTCTTCCTCTGTGAGCATCTAAACATGGGCTTTAAGAACACCTGTGTTTTGAGATGAAACTTTGTTTACTGAATGGGGTATCCATTCATCTAGTCCAGTTGAGTCCAGTAGCTCTGCTACCGGACTTTGGGCGAATTTGGTCAGACCCCAGAGAAGTCAGGGTAGAAGAAAGCTGACATAAAAACATTTCTGACTGAGCAGGTCAAGAGGAAGGTAAAGGTAATTAGGTCGGTTTGTTGGACGGTCCTTGGTGACCTATCTTATTATGCTTGTGCAGCTTATAGATAGTACAGTCACAGGCACCAAATTCCATCAGGATATAAAAGGTTCCTGTGGCAAACAACAGTGCTTTGCCTCCTTCTATGGTTTGCATCCAGAATATACGAGTCCCTATTTCACTAGGCATGAAGGATGTGAGATTTGTCAGACACTGGGAGCAGAACTGGAAAGAAGAAAAATGAGCGCAGCCATCGTGGTGGTTTGCAGAGTAATGACAGAAGAACTATCTCAGTCCCGAGGCTATCTGCATTCCTCCCAGAGTGGTCAGCACTGCATGTGGAGCTCTGTAGGGATTTAAAAATAATAATAATGATGATAGTACAGTCCAAATCCATCCACGACTAAAGATACCATGATTATGAGCAGAGCCTCGTCTGATTGCCTGGGTATTGTCCATATCTGTAATTAGTCCCTAAATACGCACCTGAAACACAGCTGTTGCAAGCTTTTTTAGGAACATGGCCGTTTAAAAATGGGTATTGTGTTGGAGAATTTTCTTTTCAGTAGTTTCTGTTTACAGTTGAAAGCAATTCTCTTCAAGCCTTGAAAAGGATGTAATTATTTGCTTTTACAATTAAAGCCATAAAAGGGGCTAGCTATTGTTGCATGCTCCTTGAAAACATGCTATCGCTTTTGATGACTGTGATATTATTAATCAGTTAATTATCATCACTGGATTAAAATAAAAATGCCCAAGTAAACACAAACGCCTTCCCTGTAAAGAATTCATCTGAATGCTTTTGAGTGTGCATGTGTGTTGCTGAGCTCTTGTTATGGATGTGCACAACCTCTGCACACAGCCGCCACGCTCCGGTACGCAGCGTTCGCAGGCACAACCTGCAACACTGAAAGCGTGCAAGCCCCTGAAAGGTTAGTGCTTTGTGACAACTCCATCAGATGTCACCACAAGGTATTTGTCTGTCAGCAGTGACCAGCTAAGTGATTAGCTGACACAGCTACTCCCGGTATGGGTCACTGGCAAAACAGACAGGTTCAAAAATTCAAGACATTTGTTCCAACTCCTCCCAGATATCTTGCCTACTTTATTCACGTATCGGCTCAGTTGGCTTGTGCAGGCAAAATAAGACATGTTGGCACTTTAAACAAGCTGCTTAAAAATAGCCAGTCAGCCCATGGTGGGCAGAAATATTGATTTTTTTTTTATTTTGAGGGGAATTTTTTTGGCCTTGCTAGGTCTGTATTTGCTGCCCTGGTAAACTGGAAAGGAAAGGCAGCCCTGTCTTCCGTGCTAAGTACTGCATGTGCCCATGCTTGCACTAGGGCTACCTGGTAACTAAATTAATTTTCTTAAGTCTGGCATGGATTTTTGTGTCCTGATTTCACACACTCACGAAAACCCAGGTCAGCCCATCAAGCTGGTTTTAAGAGACAGATGTAGCTCTTTCTGCCTCCAGAGGAGCAGCTATCTAAATCCATGCTGAAATGGGAGATTTGTTTTCATCAACCTTCTTTTCAGACTTTTCCCTCCCATCCTTACTTGAGCAGGATTTGTGTGAACTACAGCCAAGGGTTAGTTTGGTGTTGCTTACTTAAAAAAAAGTGGTAGTGTCCTAGCTCTGTAGACAAGGAGTGTAAATGTTATGATTGTGGGCTATAACAAAAACTAATGCCCCAAAACAATAAGCAAGTACCAAAGATCTAAGGTGGAGGTGACGGCTTCAGAAACGGACAGCCCATTCTTGTTACAACTCAAAGAAAATACTTATCTGCTTTCTTTATGAAAGCTGCGTTTGGCACTGAGCTGGGAGGGTTAAAAGTTGCCTTCCATTTAACGTTTAATTTTTTTGAGCGTTACCCTAATGATATGCGACATCAAAGTTTCATAAGGGCCTGGTTTCTTGAATTGCCTCCTCTGCACTCATGCATGTGATTCTCTCTCTTGAAGTGGTAATCACTGGTGATGAAAGCTGAGGGATGGGTGCGAGGTGATCCCACTGGCCAAAAAAAGTTGCATAGATAGAGGAAGCTGAAGAGAGGTTTTCATGAAACACAAAAGAGGCAGGTGTGACTGAAAGTCGGGGATATATTTAGATGGAACAGGATCATATCCTCTGTCTAGTTTCCATGGTGTCAAAGTCATAGCTAAATCCTCATATCATAAAAAAATAAATGTAGTCAGAAACATGCTCTTAAATTTTGATTATGTGTCAGAGGGGCAGTAGGATTTGAAGATCTTGTCAACAGACAAAACAGAGAAGTATTATTCTTTTGTAGGATTCAGTGCAAAAAAAGATGCTGGTCAGCTGACCACAATATGAATGTAGAGAGATTCAAGCCAAAGAACGTTTTTTATTATGTGTGTAAACGACTTTACATAACTTACACTGGGCTTAGAGCAGCCCCCAAAAGCCCCATCTTCTCCTAATATTAAGAGTTTGACTTCAGCCTGAGAAAGCAAAGGCGTTCAGAATCTGAGAGCAAAATGTTCTGCTGACAGTTGTCTGAAGAAGACATGCCATTTTTCTGATGCAGCTCATGTGCATGCTCCACTGCAGTATTTTAGTAGTCCTGTCCTCAAGACTACTGACTCCTCGAAGTTACACAAGTCTGTGGATGACAGCAACTCTGCAATAACAAGCCGTGGCTCTGCATTCAGGTTAATTGCTGCTGAAGTCTAACTGAGCCAGATTATTTCCTGACAGAAAGTGCTTGAGCTGAAGCAGAATGAATTCTGTATGCAGAAACATTTCCATGAGTTTTACTGTTTTCCATCCTAAATGCTGAAATTGAGGCAGAGAAGAAATTAAGCGATTTGCCAAAAACAGAACAGAAAGGCACAGAGTACATGGAGAAAGATGTGGGGGGGTTGTGACTCCTAAGATATATTCATTTATTGGCAGATTGCTCTGGCCTACCAGCATGCACTGCAAGGAAAATTAGCTACGTAAATGAGATGCTTTTAAAAGGACTTTTTTTAGCATCTTGCTCAGCTGTTTTTAGGTAGAGGAAAGTAAGGGATGTTAGCCAAAACTATATATTCCTGTAATGGCCAAATGTTGTTCAAGCATCATGACTAATAAGAGCAGAATTTAGCCCTGCATGTTTGTCCTGCAGTATTCTAAAGCCCCAGTTCTGTGCTCTGCTCTGTACTACTCGATGCTGAATTGGGCGATACTCCCCACTGTTCAGAAAACTGGCGAGGTATATTCACATGAGAAGATCTAAAGCTCATTGAATTAATTAATTATGAAGGGCTAGAGGAGATAGGCCTGCATCTAACTCTTCTGCTGAATTCTTGCAAGAAAAATGTCCAGCCTCAGGTAAATTTAAATTTTTACTGCCAAGTTAAAACCCTTGCACGAATTGTACAATGGAAATGCTGACAGGTCCTTAACTACAGTAGCAGTAGCAGTCTCTGCAATAATAAAGATATTGCATGTTATCAATAATCCTCTTTTTGCCTGAATCCCTGTCTTTCTAAAGAGAAAGGGCTTACTGACTGGGCAAATCTATTTATAAATTTTGTCTTGGCACAAGAAGAGCCACGTTGACAATGCAGTGGAGATCTGGGAAGGCAGCTGGTCTGACTGCACGCAAGCAGCAAGCTGAGTGTCAAAGCAAGGCACTTAAATTTTCTCTCAATCTTCTAAAAGAGGGAGTGAGGGGAATTAGGAAAAAAAAAAACTCCCTTTGAACAAAACAGGGTCAGAGGAGTTGCAAAAGATTGGGTAAACTGTCACACGTGGCTCACTGAAGAGCTCTGAAGGTCTTTCACATACTGCTCACCATTGGATGGAATCATCTGAACAGGCGTGTGTGTGTATTTATGCCGTATAGAGAGATACACACCATGACTGCCCCAGCTGGTACGGATGGGTCTTCCTGGCAGTTGATGATATTTTGGTTTGAATAAAATAGTGGAGAGGTAAAGCTGAAAGGGAAGGCAATAACATCACAAGGAGGACACTCACTTTTCTCCTCTGTGTGTCATTTACAAAGGGTGTTTTTATTTGAATATGCTGTGGTGGATTTCACGTCTGTTCACTTACAAGTCTCACAGAGAAGATGATGGCAGCAGAAATTGATGACAGCAGAAACTGGCAAAAAGTTGAAGCCCTGTCCTTTATCATCCTTTCACATTACTGCTATTCCAGTAGGAGCTGGAGTCTTTCCTTTCAAACAGTAAAAAGTCAAGATGACAATGTTCCTTAATGTTCCTGTACACTTACAGCTGAGCAGTGCCAAATAATCGTTGTATTTCCCCAGGCCATCGGCCCGTTTCTAACTGGCCCATTTCAATGTCATAGAGAATAAAGCCACCTACATATTCATTAAATAGCTATTTTCCTGTAAGCACCAGAGCTTTGTGAAATTTTTCTCCCTCCTTTTTGCAGTCACTTTTCCCAAATCACTGCATGCATAGCATTGAAACTGTATGTGTACAGGCACTGAGCTGTTGCGTGCTGTGAGTTACCGCCTTCACTGTGCCTGTGGACACGTTACTGTCCTTCACAACCCTTCGATATACTGTCTCCTTCTGGTTGATAAAACCGGTTGGTAAGAGAAACATTTCACTATTATTGATGGGCTTGGCAAGTCGATGGGATAATAGAATGCATGTAGAAGAAAAATAGGGTTTACTGAAATGGTGTGCAGTCAGTAATACGGTTCTGGTAGTGGTAAGATGGGTGTTTGGGTGGAGGTGAGGATGTGTGCTCTTAGCTTTGCTTTTCATTTTCTGTCAGCTGTGTTGCTACGCAAATCTCACAAGTGCTTCACAACAAAGTACTTTATGTATTAGTATACCTTGGGCAGGATTTTTTTTAAAGAGCTCACTGTTGTCCTAGCAATGTTTGATTTCAGGCCAGGGATGAATGGTTTTGAAAATCCCACTCTGAATGTATATGGCTGTCCTCTATTACACGGATGTCAAATTTTCCTCTTCTTATACACACAGGCTAAAGTTTACTCAAAGCACAACAGCAAGGATCACATTGCACTCATCATAATAGCTTACAACATGCAACCAATAAGTAGGTCACTTATCTGAATGGGAGACTGTATAAGTAGCATGTTTGCCACAAGAGACTTGAAAGCGAGTCCCCTCTGGTATGTATAATAGTCTGTCGGTCTGATCCAGTTACCACAGATGTTTTAACTAGACCTTGCTTTAAATGGAGATGGACCAAGGGCTATGCATCATATATGAAATATGGATGTGTCTTTTTCCACAAGGGCTTACTGAAGTAACTGGAGATGTCACAAAAGGCCGAAAGTGATTGTATTAGTTCACTTTCAATCTGCATGAGCCATTTGAATGATCCAGACATATTCTTCCAGAAAACGCAGGTTATGGGAATAATGCACATGGCAATGTTAGCTTGGGACAATGCTGAACTGTTCAAATCTTGCAGGTGACCTGACTGTGACCCTTTTAGTGACTAAAGAGATATGAACATTTCTTTTACATTTCTGTCTTCATGCTTGGTTCTCTTTTGCAGAGCGGCTCAAAGTTATGGGAAGGATAAAGACAGAATCCCCAACTAAAGCAATGAAATACTGAAAATCTTGCTGGAGAGGCTGTAATTTGGGCAATTGTCTGCTGACTGCTTTTGCTAATGGAGCACAAGACTTCCAACGGCCCTAGCTTTGGAAAGGAGTCATGATTTGGGGCCCAGGAGCTGCTAAGCTTCTCTTTTGTACTGTACATTTCCACAGCACTAGAGAAAATCTGCCTCCCTCTGCAGCAAAATTCCACCTAGGGAAAAGCATGACCCAAAGTGTTTAAGTTTAAACTTTGACATGGCTTATGTGAAAGATAACCTTTGACTGTAAGGACCCGGGAAAGTGCTCACTGCAGGAGTCACCCAGCTGAAATCCCAGGGCTGAGTTTGCTTCCCTCTGAGTTTTGAAGACTGTGACTATAATTAGGAGGTGCCTTTGATGGAATCCACCAACACCTCCTCTCCCAGAGGACATAAGTCAGGCCTGTGGCCAATGGGAGATCAACTGTGAAAGCCAAGACTCCAACCGTATTGCACTGCAAAGCCATAAAGAAGGGAGTAGTGTCATTATGAATTTAAAACTATTTACAGTGATGACAATATGGGACTGAGAGTGGATTGCTCTGCAGGGACAAAGTAGTCCTTCCACAGTTCTCATTACAGGAATTGCCTTGCTCTGGGGAACTTTTATTTAACAGTAAAGTACAGCTTTTTCAAATGAGAGAGAGAGAGAGAGAGAGAGGGAGAGAGACAGAGAACAGCCCTCTTTGCCCTTTTTATGACTGCATACCTTCAAAGTCTGGTTAGGAGATCAAGGGTAGAAGATTTGATCACGGAGCAGAACTGAACAAGACCGGTCTGCCTGCTTATGCACACTCTGCAACTATTCTGGTTTTTTTGTTTGTTTTTTGTTTGAAGGGACAGGAGACGCTTGTAGATTTATTCCTCTTTTAAACTGGCATACGGGGTATCCAGGCTTATCGGATTTTAACCATGATGTGATCTGATTAGATGCTCTGTAGATACCTCCCTGACTGGGTCTCACTCCTCATCTTGTTGTAGTTCTTCCTTGCTAACAGTGCAGGTTTTATACAGGCTTACCTGTTTGTCTTTGCTCTTCCCACAAAGTTTCAGGACTGAAAAATGCACTTATACCAACTCTTCTGCTTAAGGTGAAAAAATAGTTGTGGTTTTCTTTCTCTTGTTGGGACTAAGCTACTTCAATTCAAGGAGCACCCTTTATTTTGTGTGCAGGAGCCCTGGGTACCATCGTTACAAACACTGTGTATGATATGCTGTATTACAAAACAGGAATGGGTGGCCAGGACCTTCATTATGTTGCAGATTTCCACATTAAAATGAACATTAACAATTTCAGCCTCAACAGCTCTTCTTCTGAAAACCATTAAAAGGAACTGAGAGCAATAAAATATTAATCATTGACAGTTTAAAGAAGGTAAAAGCATATCCCAAGGGGCATCTTGTGGTGCTACAGCCTTGCCTTATGCAGAGTTTCCTACTTCTCACTTCCTTCATCATTAGGTTGGTGTTGGGATAAAAGAGCAGAATGGGTCAGGAGGTCCTGTTCCAAGTAATTAGAGAGTTGTTTCTTTTGTCTAAGTGTACCTTGTTAAAGTATATCAGTGTCAGCCAGGTTAATTGGAACTTTAATACATAATTGATGCTAATTTATGGCCCTTTTTGTTCCAGGATGCTCATGTGGACCCCAAAGTCGGGATACAGTTTTCTTGATATTAATTATATCTTGAAAACCAATATCCTATTGGGAGGAGACCCACAACTTACTATAGTTGCATAGCTTTTCTTCCCTTAAACCTCTTGGTTCCCTAACATTTCATGTTTTTTTTTTTTTTAAAAAAAAAAGCTTCTACTTAGCATCAGCATAAAATAAATGTAATGTTTATTTTGGCTTTCACCAGTCATCTTTTCTGAGCTCAATGGAAATGTTCCTCAATCACACTGCTGTGACAAGGGTAGGACTTCCACTCTGTAGAAGATACTATTGTTCCCACAAAATATTTTTCCTCCCCAAATTGACAAAATATCCATGAAGAAAGATGCAAATGCTATCACTGCCTTTTAATGAATTTAAAGGGTGAAATACGAGCTTTGCATTTCCAGGTGCATACTATTAAGGAGGAAACACTTAGAAAAGGCAAATGAAGGTTGAGTACTGTGTACCTTTGAGGCAAGTCTTTTTTCACTGTGTGAGGTTTCAACTGTCCTGGGAGGGATGGTACCATGGAAAGGAGAATTCAATGTAGTTGGAGTCATCTGAGGCCCCAGGAGCCTGAAACACTTTCTGCTATCTCCCGCAATGAACGGGATGGGCAACAGAGGAGATGTTGCATGGGGCCACGGTTCCTGTGGAAGAAAGGTTATTGCTCAGGAAAATCACATGATGTGTAGGATGGCCAGTCCTTTCATTCTTTTCCTTATGGTCTGCACATCTTGGATTCAATGCTTACGGGCTTTCAGTGCTTGTGCAGGCAAAACGTGAGGAGTGCTTTGCCCTCATCAATTTAGCTGAGATCTTCTTTTAAAAGTGTTTTTCTAGCACCTAGGTATATCAGGGGTTGCACAGAGAATATGGTGTTATCAGATGCCTCTGCTTAGACATATCCAAAAATAATGCCATTTCTTGGCTTAATGATGGTCCTACCAGAGCTTTGGAAGTTCATCTGCTCCTGTAAGCTACCAGATATTTTAACTGGTTAGGTCTGATGCTTGTACAACTGGATCCTCCTTTAACTTGCTCCTCAGTTCATTTTGTTCTCTGAAAACCAGATGTGGCATAACATGATAACACACCTGTAGTGGGTAATGCTGGAACATGACACAACATGTGTCAAGTTTCTTTTGAACCTTTCTGAGCTCAGGTATCAGTCAAAAGAAGGTCATTTTAATTATCAATGATTAATTAATTAGGTGATTGTTGGCAGATGAATCCAAAGATTACAATAGCACTCTTGATCAGTGTCTGTAACATAGAAGAAAAATTAAAAGTTTTTAAGTTCAATGAATGGAAAGAGTAGTGCTCAAAGTTTCAGCTAGTTTTATGACATTTGTGTAGTGTTTATGAGGGCAGAAAGTGATGAGGTAGAGCAGCATCTGTCGGTACAACCTCACGAACAGTGGGAAATAATTAGGGATCACTCTACATTCTAGAAATTACTTCTTGATTTAAATATATTCCTACCCCATTCTAGTTTCTAGATATCCAAACAGAACTATTTTTATTTATACTGCTATTTAGGGACATGAGTGCTGTGCGAAGCTGGTCTGTGCCAGCCGTACTTGCCCAGTTATCTCACGTGGATTCTCCTGCTGACTCTGCTGGCTGGTTTGGCTGGAGACCTGCAGGACAGAGTCCTGACCAAATCGGAGGCAGCACTGATCACAGAAGGCAAGGCACAGACATTGGGATGGTGATGTTTTGGCAGCAGAAAAATCCTTTTTGTCAGACCTGTTATTTTTAACGATGCTTTGAGTGCTCTGCGGCTCTCTGTTTGTCAGAGGCCCTGAGGGCACTAATGGTCCTTGCTGGCCCTGAGCAGCCCCTCAGTGCCTCCCCTCACCCCTGCCAATGGCCCAGGGGCCCCATTTCAGCTCAACATCACATACACAACTCAAACAGCCATGTGTCCCACGTGTGGTTCTGGTCACCACGAGAGGGAGCATGAGGATAACCTGGAGGTCAGCACATGGCTCCCATCAGGAACAAAGACACAGAGGTACCAGTCAGCTCCAGCTGCTTCAAAGCAATGAGGGGGGTTGGTCTCTCAGTAGCAAAACTGCATTTGTGAGTGTCCACTCAGCAGAAATCACTGACAGCTGTGACAAAGAGGAAAGAGGGTTTGGCAAGTTCATTAGGCTCATTGGCTGGATGGCTCTGTGGGTCAGTGTTTAACACATCTGTCTCCACGTCACTATAACCACTTGAACTAACTTCCTTGCACTTGATGGTTTTTGGGGTGCCAGGCTATACAAGGTAAACCTCTTCCTGAAGTCTGGGGAGCTCTAGATAAGATACCATTTTGAGCAGTTCTGATAAATGACATGAAGTTGCATTGTACCTTGCTATATAACATTTCAAATATGGCAATAACTGGGTGCTCTTGGCAAATTAAAGGTGCAGTTTGGTATTTATTTTTGTTTGTTTGTTTGTTTAAGGAATCATATGAGTATCTAGAAGGATATTTTCCAAGGAGGGCTGAGGCTGAGACAAATACCACTAAAATTTTAATGCAATCTTGAGCCTATAAAGATTGCATGAAAATCTCCTATGGCTTTTTCTCTCTGTATTCTTTCCTGCCCAAGGATTTCACAAGAGAGGACTAAGTAGAATCGATTAACCTCAGAGAAGCTCCAGCAAGACTTAATATTCTCAAAGGAAGGTCACCAGGTTTCAGTTTGTGCCAGCACTTACTGTCCTGAGGTATTGAAGGCTGGGGAGCTGGAAGTGAACCTTGGTCTCCAGCAAAGGAACTAGTGAAATCTGCCAAGTGATTTGAATAGAAATTGATGTGGCAGTCGGTTTTTTTTTTTTTTTTTCCTGGAAGTTGCTCCTGTTTTCAGGACCGAGCTCACCTCAGAAAGGAGGCTGGGGAATAATGCTTCACACAGCTGATTGTTACTGCTTTGGTGGCACAAAGTAAACAGAATAGGGAAGGCAGCAAGTGCATTAGGGCAGAGGAAATAAAGAAGCATTTGTAACCTCTCCGAGCAATAGGCAGCAGGGCACATAATGAGCTCTGCTTCACTAGTGCGAACTAAGGGAGGCTTTTCTTTCCCCACCTCCCTCCCGATGCCGTATCTACATGTGCCCTGTGGAGAGTAGTCAGCCAGGGTTAGCAGCAGATAACTATCTTTTTAAGTGTAGGATCTGGTTTGTTGGGATTTTTTGTTTTATTTTGTTTTAATTGGATTTGATTGGAGGCTTTTATTTTCTGTAACAGGTGGCTGAGAAACCCGTAGGTCATCACCTTGGGTGGAGTTAGCTTGTTTTGTTTTGTTTTGTTTTCTTGGAAGTTGGGCCAGAACCATCCCTTATTTCTGCTGTAGCTGCAGCATGCTGAGGGTCCATTTTGTACAGCACTAGGGTCAGTGATGATATAGGTCTCGCAAAGTTAAATGCAAGAGGTTCATGCTGGCAGAGGCTGAGCAGAACAAGATTTCAGTGTCAAACCACAGACTGAGTTTTGCTCTGCTGTGAGGAGCGAGTAAGTGACATCTCACTTCACTTGAGTCATAGCATTAGCAGTCAGCCCTGGTGAGCTTCATTGAGATCTCTATAGGCTGCAATTAGAGACAGCTAAAATTCGTGCAAGCTCTGGACAGGCACATCTCATTTCAAAGCTAGGACAGTGGCTGTACTGCCCCAGGTTGGAAAGAGTGGCTGGAGGAAGAAGGGGGTAGGTGGTGTGGCAAACCTGACCATGTGTCCATGCAGGTGATCAGCATCAGCTGGGTTATGCTCTGAAAATCAAGATTTCTATAAACTAAAACCACCTCCTGTAGGGGGAAGATGATGTAGAGGAGCTCCAGGGATGAGAGGATCTGCAAGGTCCCTGCTTGTTGTTAGGGGTCCTCCCCTCACCACCCTGCAATGTTGTCCGTGTTGACCAATTGCCATCCTTCCAAGGACCAGAGTCCTTGGACCAGACTCAGGTGAGAAGCCAGTGCTGAAGTAAGCCCTTAAGGAAAACAAAGCTCCCATTTTCCTGTAAAAGTCTGCAGTGATTAAAAACAAGTGAATTGTGAGCTGTCTGGCACACCCACAGGTTTACTTCTGTACAGGCATGGGCTTGGAGTGACAGGCTGGTGGCAGGAATTTCCTTCCTCTCAGAGGTTTCTCAGCTCTTGCTGAGACTGCCTATTTGTCCCTACTGCTTTTTTGCACCATATTTACTTCTTCGAATGAAAAGAATGATAATGAAAATACTATCGACCTATTAGTCTCTTTAAGACAAAGACCATGCAAAAAAGTACCTTGAGGTTGCCCATTTTTAACCAGCTCCAAAATTAAGCCCAAGGGTTTTTATTTTTTTTAGGAAGAGAATGGAGAAAAGGTGTGCGGGGTGTGTGTGGGGGTCACATTAATAAACAGTTGACTCCAGCTGTGACTGAACAAAACTGGCTAATCAGAGCTCCCTCAGGAGGGCCAGCAAAACTCGGAAGGGCACCATTGCTCATACCAAGATAGTAGCTCCTTCTACAGCTTTATCATTTACTAGAAACACTTAAACAGAATGAGAAATACTCTCCTGCCTGCTCCCCAGCCCCAGGAGCAGCCCTTCCCAGCCATCACTGCCTATGGAGGTCCTTGCTGGCTGTTACACGTTTTGATTTTTTTTTTTTAAACCTTGGGGACACTTAAATTATGAGGCTGTGCTTGCCATATGTAGTGGATGTTGTTCCCTGGGGTTTTTAGCTGCTTAGCTGCTTGGCTTTTAAATCACTTTGCTGTTGCAAACTGATTATATTATTTTGGTTTGGCATTTTTTTCCTGGTCACAAGAGTCCAGTGGATGTTTCTGCTTCAATTGCTCCGGTTACCTGTTGCAATGTGTTCATGCTATCTAATGGGCACTGATCGTACTGACGATGCTCCAGACATCCAAAACTACTTTGTGCTTTAGCACGGGCAATGTGCAACTTGGCAAATGCTGGCTTTGTAACTCTAAAATATTCAGCTGTAATACATCTCCCCTAACAAGCTGTTCAAATTAAATCAGCAGAGATCAGCTTTATTTCAGATTTGCCTGTTTCTATTCTAAGCATCACTGTATCTGTTGCATACCAGTTGTGTTGTTGTTGTTGTTTTAAATTATATGAATGGGATTAGGGGGTTTTGAGTCTCTGCTTCTAACACCTATGACTATGTTCAGCTCCAAAGTAAAATGTGTCTAGAAGTTCCCAGGAAATACCTAGTGAAAGGCTGTATAAGCCTCATGTTTCCTAAAGGTTTGCTAAGTTCCCAAAACAGTTTGTAGCTGCTGGATTGCAAGCCCACTGTTAAGGTTTGCATTTGACAAATTTCCCTGTAAATGCACCATTAATTCTATGTATTCAGTTACCGTAAAAGGAAAGAACGCTTTTGGTGACACTTGCTTAGATCGGAGCCAGTGTCGAGCTCTGAGCCTGGAGCTCCCTTTAGCGGACTGAGGCGTGTAATGCACCCCATCCTGTGGTCTGGCTTCTGCTGACTTCAGGTCACAGCAGCTAGGACACAGACTATGAAATGCAGTTATCCGAGCCATTTCCATATCAACGTAGAGCTGTTAACATAAATCCTGTTTTTCAGCAGCGTTGACAAGGATCTTAAATGAACTCTCTGTTACTGACGGTGACAGATGCCAGCTCTCCCAACTTCCATCTGGTAACCAAAAGACCAACTTTTCCTTCATTTGCAATAGTCTGTTCAGCAAAAAGCTGGATTCCTGTGTTGGTTGCAAGTCTGGACTTGAACCCCCCAGTGAGCTGGTTCTCCTGCTTGATTTGGAAAGCAAGTGCTTCTTTCATGCTAAGCAAGTAGAGCTGGGACTGCTGTTACTTGAAACAGCTCTTTCCTTCCTTGATCAAGTGGGTTACAAAAACAAATGTGCTCTGTTACTGTGTGTTTCTAGCCCAGGATAATGGAAGATTTCAAGATCCGAGTATTTATCTGTGAGGAGTAAAAGAGGCAAACCGAGGAGGTGGCAGGTGGAAAAGAAGGAATTGTCTCTGCTCTCCACTGGGTGTGAATTGCCATGTCACTATAAGGACACACCATAGGCCTCTTACAGCTCAAGTGCTGAGCATGTAACTTGGCTTGTTTCACCTTACCTCTCCCCACTCGCTGCAGTGGCTGCATCTCGGGCATTTGGAGCACTGTATGCTACGGTCTCTTTCCCTCGTCTTGACCCCATGGTCAGACTGAGCTGACTTCTCTGGAAAAGTAGGACAGGATGTAGGATAATAATGTCAATGATGAGTCCTCGGAAATAGATTAGCCATCTGTGGCATGTGACCTCTGCTTAGATGAGTCCCTGCTTTGGGAGTGGATGCTAACTCAAGCCTCTCCTGTGTGCCACAGATGTCTGCGTGGTGAGGTGCAGCAGACAGCAAGTTTGTACTCCAGCCTATTCCCAGCAACTTCTGTATGTCATCAAGTTTTTGAGTTGATCACATAATCTTTACTGCTTATACATCTGAATATTGGGGAAAAAGTTGTTACAGGCCTGATCCTTTCTAACTTACCTTGCTTACTGAGGGCACTTAGGAGCTTTCAAGGAATTGACTGCTGCTGCAAAATCTTGATGTATAACTTACAAGGCATGATACAATTCTCAATTAAAGAGTTGTGTAATAGCTAAGCAAATGAACAGAGCAACTGTGAATGCAAACATTGACAATGAAAACCTGACTGAGTTAGGCTTCTGCAGATAAAATTCTTGCATTTCAAAATCTTATATTGACTTTTTCAGGATATGACAAAAAATGTCTAAGATCTTTTTTTTCTTGTAGATTCCATGCAAATTTTAGATTTGTACCTGTTATCTCTGGGAACTGTTTGGTTGGTTGGTTGGTTTTTGTTGTTTTGGGTTTTTTACTGTGTGAGTGAAGTCATCTTTATATAAGAGCTGAGCTATAAGAACTGCTGAGGTGATCAGTACTGCTTACATGCCTTTCTTGCATTTGTTTCTTTGACAAACTGTTTATTCTTGTTTTACTTCTCTCTCCCCAATCCCTTACCTTGAGTTTAACATGCTAAAACAGCTTGCCTTCGTGAAGGTCAGATCTTGCTGAAGTTCAGGCTTCCCATTAACCAGTAAAATTAACATTGCAGTGTATGTCAGTGCAGACTTTTAAGAAAGCAACCTATGCCCCTGATAACAAATATCTAATGGGCACTAATAAGTGTCTCTTCTCTGAAAGTATGTCTTGATAAGGAGAATGTAAGTTTAGTCTCCATACCCATTCAGTACAGATAAATGAAATCCAGGGGTCTGAGATGCTGGCAGCGTATACTGAGGTAGGACTGGTGTCCTGTGTGCAAAATGCTTGATCCCAATATCAGCAGCTTTGGCTCTCTGGTGCCCAAAAGTTTTTCTTTACCATCCATCCTTTCTTCACCACAAGAAATGATTGGAAAAATACTGATAACAGCAGGCATAGAAGAGTAAATACATGAATTTGAACCCCACACATTATAGAATTTGTTAAATTTTAGAAGAAGTTAAAATATGAATGTCTTCTTGGGGAGCAGAAGCTAGTGTCTGGCTTTGGATCAAAATCCAAATTTCCTGTTCCAGGAGTGGTCAGACCTTGTGGCAGAGCTCTCAGCTTCCAGCACACTTTGGGGAAGACTAGTTGCATGTGGTAGCACATTTGACAAATATGCAGAAAATCACTAGCAAGTCTAATTGATGACTTCGAAGGCTGGGGACGTGGCAGGAGAGAGCAGGGGACAAGATCTTGACAGTGTTACAACTTTCAATAAACTTCTTTTGTTTATTTCCATGGTTTTGAACATAATTTTTATCGACTCCTCATGAGCATTTAAATTCCATTTCCTCCACCAAGGGGAATGTTATTAAAGCAGGATGGTAGGAGGTGTGTTTGCAAATCCATTTATCAGATAATGGGATTAACATGCATACCTATCAAGCACTGCTTTAAAAAACTTACTTCTAAATCTACATATGCAGCGATTATAGCAGCCACATTACAGCATAACAAATGAAAGTGCTGGACAAGCATTTTGAAGGCCGTTCCGCCCGATTCCGATAATATGGCAGCAGCCTGAAAAGAGGGACAATCTCTCGTGTTACCGAGTCGGTTGGAGGATGTGAGCTCCTGAACTATTGATAAAACGAAGCAAAGGCAGAGGAGACTGAAGCAGCATTTGAAGTAGAAAAGTGTGACACCAAACCACCAAAGGACACTGGCCAGGTTGTGCTGGCATCTGCTTTGTTTCCAATGGCAGTGGAAGACAGAATGAGCCCAGGGAGAGAAGGGGAAAGATGCAGACAATTTAAAGATAGGATCAGACCTAAACTTCACAGTTAACTTCTGCTGTATCCTGTATAAGTCTGGCCATGCCATACCCTATGTCTGCTTGTGTATGCTGGTGTATTACTACTTTTCTATTTTTATTTCTTACCCCACCTAAATTCTATGTCTTTCTTTTTCTCTTGTACTCTTTATAGTAAAATGCTTTTTCAGTGTGTAAATTGTGGTTTGATGTGATCTCTTCATAAAAAGTCTCATCTCTTCTTTGAGTTTAGAATATGATCAACCACTGCATTTTTACTATTCTGAGCATTTTTCTTTTATTGTAAAATAGAAGTACAGGAAAATGCATCAGGGACAGATTTTCTATGAGAATTAGAACAATGCACCATTTGTAAGGGGACATATACCTCACTTAGCGTGAAATTCTGTTTTGTATGTTGCCAAAAACAAAGGTTAGCCAAAAATTATTTCCATAAGCAAATATAGTTTAACCCAAAGTTAAGCATTTTCTCACTGTTTCAAAAACTCCTTTGAAGGGGAAAATAGTATGGCTTTTTAGGGAAAAGAATTGACAGTTTCTTTTCATCTTTGTTGGTACAGACATGAACAAAACTCCTCGAGCGGGCACTACTGAATTCTCTCTGCTTGTTTCATTCTTGCAAAGCAGAGATGAAGGAGCAGTTTCAGTATGCAAAGACTATTCCATCATTTGCAGGATGAGCTGGTCTTTAAGAGGTTCTGCTTCAATAACAACTTGGCTTTGGCAGCAAAGCCCTGCTAAGAATTCCTCTCCCCTGTACAGCCTGCTTCTGCTTCTTTCTCCCATGCTGCAGTTTGTACCCCATCCCCCTTGTGCTAGCAAGGTAGGCATGGGCTGGGGAGACACTTCTTACACTGACTTTGCTGCTGAAGTCAACACATCCAGCATACTCTAAGTTTAATGCTCTTATGGTGCATGAGTTAATGTGTACCTACTGACGAATATGCACAAATTTAAAGATTAGCAATAACACAGCAAAGAGTATTGTGAGATAGGATATGGAGTTTTATGGAGGAAAAGGATTAGCAGATATTGCTAAAAGCTGCTGCAGTAAAAGAAGTGCTGAGATTTTAATAACCTGAGGTATTAAGTTTTTATCTCTATTTTTCTAAAGCTCTGCATCAAGGTTTTTTGGAGCCATAGAGGGGATTTACACACATACTTCATCTATTAATGAAATCTGGAAGCCAAGCAGAAACTCTGGGCATCTTGAGACAAACTATGTCCAAACTCAGTGGTTCATCTCATCATACAAGTCCCAGGTGTGGGCTGGGCCATGGCCCCATTAGGATTCAGTGTTCTGTTTTGACTCCTAACCTTAAAATGTCAGGGTAGACTGAATCCAGTACACGTTTCTCACTTTGGACCAAGCAGAACATAAAAGAGTAGAAACCATTTACCCTTCTTTTGCTGCTACAAGGAGAAAATTGGAAAGGATCAGCCTGGCGTTAGTATGGGATCCATCTTTATTGCAAGCACTCACCTTAGCTATGGCACTTGCTGCATGCCATTTTGTTTCCTTTTCATAACTCTTCAGGAATCTCTACCTTTAAATAACATTTTGGCAATTGCACTATAAAGGCATAGCTATTAGAGTATGCTGAGTTGTTTCTGTCCATGTTCATGTTGGAGAGACCTCCGTTGCTCACTCATCCTCAGGAAAAACCTGTATGCGAAATGAGGGAAACTTATTGAGAGACTCTACAGTTTCATGACCTAATGCTGAAGAGAACTGCTGCAACTTCGGAAGTAGAACATATGTAGTGTCTTTGTGAGGCTAAAACACAATTTCCTACAGATTTATCCAGTATTAATCATTGATTTACATCCTGGTGTATACATGTATTCTCTGTACATAAGAACTGAAAAGGAAAATTTCTGGAGAAAAATCCTTGGTTAGTTGTTTTTTTTATTGAAATTAGACTTTTTGAAATATGACATGCTGTATGTTCTCAGGTGAGTGACTGGGCCCAGTGAGATAAATAACGCAGCATTAAGTAGAGAATAGAATAGAGTAGAATAGAATAGAATAGAACAGAATAGAATAGAATAGTTCAGTTGGAGGGCACCCTCAAAGATCATCTAGTCCAACTACCGGTGGAGGTGAGAATAGACTGCTAAACAGGGACAGCAGCAATGGCATTAGCTCTGCTGGGTTGGCTCGCCACACCCTACCAGAATGGTATAGATGGATGCTCTGTAATGAGATCTGTCGACAGCCTCAGCAGTCTCCATCTCAGACCTCTGTTGTGCTAGCTGAGCTAGATGCTAGCTGGCACAGTGACTGTGTCTACCAGGAAACCCAACCAATGCATAAAGGCTTTTGTAGCACCCTCAGCAGAGAATGACTGTTCCGTTCATGTTGTTCCTGCTGGGAGAGCCCAGGCAATAATGTAGTATATCCCCAGAGCCAGCAGGACCCAATGCTCTTGGACATTGTCCTCATATCCTGTGCGCTCCTGGACAACAAAACCCACAGAGATAGCTCCAATGTAAGTGAAAGGGAGGGTTACCAACTGCTTCTGATACGGTGGCATGGAGCCAAATGAGCAAAAGACTTTACTTAAACGTCGTTGGTCCCACTTGCATGATCAGGCCATGCCAGCCAGCACATGCCTTTTGATGGGGGAGGACTGTAAGCAGCAGTGAGACCACATGAGAAGCTCCAGGTGGACAGGACAAAAGCAAATGAAAGTGAAATATAAATGCAAGGAGCTTAGATCCTTAAATGCCGTTAGGTAGTCACCTTCTTCCTTTTTCTATAATCACTATTTTTCTCTGTTGTGATTACACCCTGACTCCCCCCCAAAGTGAAAAGAGAAATTTTACTCCCTTACCGAGTTTTGTTTCTTTTTCCTTAGTGCGTATTTCACTGCCAGTCTGTGTTTCCCAGTTGTTGTCTGACCTTACACAGATTTTTTTCCACTAGATGGTGCTTGAATATCTCCTCGCTGCACAGCCTTGTTGCTGCAGCTCTTCTGTGGTGATAATTTGTTGTCAGGTGGGCTTGTCTCAGGGTGTTGGAAGCAGAAGCACCTAGCAGTGCAGGTCTGTCTCTTGGTCTCCATCATTTGCATCACGCTTACTATGCCATATCACTAATAATACATTTCTTTTCCTCTGCTGAAACCATCAGCAGCTAGTGGCAACAAATTATTGCTTAGTGGAAAGCTGGAGACCCCACAAGCTAAACGCTGGTGAGAAAAGGATTCCTGAAGTCTCACACTTGTTTGCAAAGCACCATCATGGCATATACGTAACATAGAAATTTACGTGTCTTTGAGTGTTTTTACTTTGGAAGTTTGCAGTGTAACTGTGTTCTAGACTAAGCTTCAGGCTGTGGAGTTTGGGAAAGTAACTTCCATAAACAGGCTGGAGTCTGTTCAGGTGCGACGCTATTTGACAGCAGATTGCCTGAATCCACAGAGCTTTTGTGATAGCAGCACTGGGAGAAGGAGCAATGCCCTCTATTTAGGCTGTGGTGCATGTTAGCTCTGAAGCTCAGTTGTAGTAGAGTTCATGTCAGTGCTAAAATTCACTGCAGATGGTTCTAGATGAATACAAAAACTGCTCTCTGAGGAGCTTTGTGAAGACCAGATAGGTGTCAATATTTTGCTGGAGTCTGATGGGAATGAGAGGTTAACTGTGTTTCCCTGCGGAACAACAACAACAACAAAAAAAAGTGATTTTTTACTGTCCACAAAGTTGAAAAGAAAAAAATCAGCAATAAGCCTACTAGGTATTTTTCTGAGTTTTTAAGTCTGTGTATGTATTCTTCACAGCCTTAGCATATGTTAATTTCAACTGCTTTTATACTGTGTATTTGTATTTCCATGAGTGAAATCTTAAAGCTGTCTGAAAAGGGAAAAGAATCTCTGTTAGCAAGGGAGGAGGGAATTACCAGCTGCAGAAGGAATTCATTGCTCAGGAAAGTAAAGCTTAAAGTGAAGCTGCTGATTTTCCCGTACATGGGCCTCTCTACGTCTCTGAGGGAATAATAAATCAATCTTTTCAAACAAGCTCACACAAGTGAAAAATGTGTCTGCTTCTTTCCAATAAAATCTGAGAAATTGTTTAAATTGAAATGAAATGGTCATCTCCTAAGAATTGTTTCCCTTGTACAATTGGGGAAAGCTGTGCTATTTATTTATAATTACATTCAATCTGTGATTTAATACTAAGGGAAAGTGATGCTTCTGTAATTTTGAACAATTCTAACTGTATTGAATAATTGAAGCTTTAGCTGCTAGGCAATTTATCGGCCTTAAAATTCAATGCTCCCCAAGCTGAATTCCACTGACTGTCATTAAATTCTGTAGAAAAGGTGCTTCCCCTTCTCCTGAAGAGGAGGTTTGAAACCTTGGTGTTGACATTGCAGCCAAGTGAAGATTTCTGCCAAAACTGAATCAGACATCCTTGAAAGCCCAGGCACATCTGCCAGTTTAACAAGCTGCTCACCTCTGAGCCTCCTCTAGGCACCAGCATAGCTCAACGCAGGTGTCAGTTTTCTGACTCAACTTGCGATGTGCTTAATTGTGATTGAGCCCCAAATGATCAGCCCATCCTGCACTGTCCTCCCCAGAGAAGGGCATTCTCATGAATGGCTCCTATTTCATTAGCTCCCCAACTGTACTGTTTACAGGGATAAATAATATATGCTGGGAACTACCCAAAGTGATGGGTGAGCTTTTTAGATCCTGCCTCTGTCATAGAGTTCGTTCACAAAAGGCATTGCCTTTCTTTTTTTGTTGTTCTCTCATTATTTTGAAAGTATGTTTGGTTTCAAAAGCTAATGTCAACAATGTTTGCTTGATAGGCAGCTGATTGGGCATTGTTCTTTTAAATCCAGCAGATTTAAACTAATGCTCTTTAACTATTCTGGAAAAAATGTAACTTTGCAACTGGACTCAAATAGATAATAGCAGCGAGAAATGCCACTCAGAGTTGCAGGAGGGCTGCTTTTAAAATGGTTTGTGGCTGCAATGGGAAAAGAGGTTGACAGGTAATGTAATGGCCCACCTGATGTTTCAATTATGCTGCTATAGCTGGTTTGTCAAGGGCACCTGAAGAGTCAGCTATTGCACCAGTAAAGCAAGGGAAAAGTTATCTTGTGAACGCTCAGCAACAAATATATCACCATTTCAGGGTCGTCCTCCCAGTGCTGCTTCACATTTCCAGGACTCAGTTCTGAAGGGAAAAGTACTTGGACAATATTGCTTGACTTTGGTGTTTTCAATGGCATCTCAGTGGGTTAGATGTCAGATCAACAAGACTGAAGATGGCCAAATATGAGTTGAGCATCTGAAAGTCCTGTCCAAAAGCCAGGGAGGCAAATACTTTTAGGACTGAAGTCAAAAAAAGTCCAAGATTTGTCCAAAGGGACGTAAGAAATCTATCATGTAGCCAGAACACATCCCCGCAGAACGCAGGAGCTGTCAGACAGACATCTCTAATCTGGCTATTTCAAGCATTCTCACACTCCTGTTTTTTTCCTATTTGTATGCACGGAGGGAGGCAGAGAAGAGCGTTTCTGTTTTCAAATGAGGCTGGATCAAGAGAAGAGCATGTCTAGTGCTCCCAAGCCCTTTTTATCTTCCTCCATCTTTCCGCCTGCCTGCCTGCACTAATGATAACACCCTCAGGGATTCGCACCTCTGTGCAAAGTCCTCTAAACACAAGGCTGCGGGGCACATAGTTTCAGAGAATACCACAGATACAACTGCCAAGCTCTAGGAAGCACAGATCGGAGATGTGGATTTGAAGAGTGAGAAGGTGGGGAGCAATGCAGCCTTGGGGATAAGGATCCAGCTCCAGGACAAAAGCGGTGTTAAGGATGAACATAGCAGTCAGAGAGTGCCTGTGCAAAACTCGTAGCCAAAGCAATTTAGCAGGTTCTTGTGAGCTGGGCTGTGTTTCTTCAGTGACTCCCAGCTCCTCTGGAGGTGAACTCTGCATCTCGCAGTCAGTGCGTTACGTTGTCAGCTGCCTTCACGCCCTGCCCTCCCACGCTGAACAGTGACTTTTTGAATCCTCTAATGCTCCTGTTTTCAAATATATTTCCTTTTTTGTTTTCTCCAGAGACAAATCTCGCTTGTCACTTCACTGCAGGCTATGCTGTAAGATTTTTTTTTTTTTTGGCCTGTTATTCTCTGTAAGTGCTGGTGTGTAGATGAGCTGTCACAAGAACAAATCGGCAAAATAATTGTTTCCGATGGGGTATTCACATCATGTAACTTCCAGTGGCTGGCACAGACATTCAAACTAGCCAGAAAAACTGCTCTGAATCACAGAAATCTTTTGATTTTTGAATGTGTTGTAGGTCTGAGTGTTACCTCTCCATCTGATCTTGCCCTCAAGGTCCCACTCCTACCCCCCAGTTTGGAGGCAGCCTTTGCATTGCCACCATGTCCAGCGTGGAATATTAATTGAATCTGTGAAAGATGGAGAAGAAATCATGCAACTGTCTCAAAACAAGCCTCCACCTGCCCACTGCCCATAGCTCTGCATAGTGGCTCCAATTCACATACTGGGATGTGGTTAGGGATCTTATTTGCAGGTGGAGCTGGCTTGGCCCAGGACAGCTCGTGCAGTTAGCACTACTGACCCTCCACCCCCCATGCTGCTTGGATGCTGGGATGGGTTGTGAGTGAGCTCTGGCCCAGGTGTAGCCTCCAGCTCAGTGCTGCAAAGCCAGGCAGAACTGGTGATACTGCGGAAGGTGTGAGAAACTGCACTTCTCACACAGACATCTTACTTAGGCACACAAAATCAGGCTAGCTGATTACATGCTGGCTTGCAATTTGTCCTGTTCTCCCCTTGCTTTGATCTACAAAGGAAGAAAGACTAAATTTTATGAAGTGTGCTCAAGTATTTAACTATGCAATTAGGAAATGAAACTTGAAAATCCCACTAATTGCTTGTCTGCACCATTAGCCATTTAAATAGTTCAAAAATCTATCCCCTCAGTACTTGACCCTGTTTCACAGAGCAACTTACTTCCACGGGCACCCAGCCAGGCACTCTGGGTGTGAAATCAAATGGGTAACATGGTGCAGGGGATTCTGCCTTTAAAAAAAAATGGAGTTTTCACTGCAGCCTAGGGGCTTCTTTCTTCTCCCATGTCACCCACAGTCACAGCATCCTCATTCTTCCTGTTGCAGACAGACTATTACAATATTCAACTACACTGCCTAAAAATGCCATCAGATTGCAAGGAGGGCTCCCTCAATGTGTCCCTGGTGCTTAGTCTCCTTCCCAACAGATTCAAGAAAGTCATCAACCTCAGGCAAGGTTTATTAAAGGTTTTAAATTAGCAATTTTGTTTAGATAACATAATTGTTATGTTAATAATATATATTGATGAGGAGAGAGTTGTACCCAAGATGCATATATGAAGATATGTAACTTCAGTGTCGCTCAAAATTTCTGCGGTTAATATTATGTATACAGACAAGTAAAGATTTGTGATGTTCTTAAGTAGACTTTAGTACTAGAAAACTGCTACTAGCTAATCATCACTCCTATTAAAATTCTGTCTTAGTGCAGAATACAGCTTATGAGCTTTAAAGCTTACACTAATCAAGATGTGAGATCAACCACTGATGTAGGTCACCTATGGCTCAGCTGATACATAGCTGCTCCTCATTGATGTTACCACTTAAACGTTTATATTGATGAAATAAAAAGTTATAATTCTGCAATCCGAAATAAGGGAATAATTACATTTTGCTTATTAGGAAATTAGTCTCCAGTCCCATTTGCACAAATACTCAAGCAGATAAAAGAACAGAAAATGAAATGGATTCAGTGATAAATTATCTAGATGGTACCACTCATAAAAAGTACTAGAGCTTCCACATGAAAATCTTAACTGCTGTAAAACTGATATTTTAACCACAGTTATTGATTTATATTGCACATGTACTTAGAGGCATGTAGTCACTGGGCTGTGGGCTGTTGAGAGGAAATCTTTCAAAATCTCTCATTTGTTTATGCTATGCAGAGATGGTCCAAAACTTTTATGGAACAAGGACCCGGCCCCACATCTCAAGAGTGTCCTAACCACTATATGATGTAAACAAGTCCTTCTTTCTGTCCCACTGATTATTTTATTCATCCACTGACAAACTGTGTCAGCAGGCAGGCCGCATCCCACAAGATGCTGTTGCTAGGTACTCAGAGCTTTCTTCTAGAAGTGATGCATATTCAGGTCTGGCTTTCACTCCTGGCTCAGGTTCCTCTCTTCACTTGGTTTCTAAGGATAACTCCTTCTACGTGTTTAACATGCTTAGAAGAGAGACTTAGGATTGAGACATGGAAATGAATAAGAAAGAAGTTAGAGTTTGTGAAGCAACTCTAGAGTAACTATGCATCCTTCTGCGAGCTACTGAGCTGTTTATTACTGCTCATGTTGGTTCCCAGGGAATGCAGCTGCACTGTCCTTCTGGGTTCTTTGTATTATGAAAACTGCTGCCTTAGAAGTTTACAAACTTTTGTGTGTGTTAGTCAACATCAGTAGTTGATATTTATATCCTGGTTCTCCCTTCACTTGCACTGGTGCAACAAATGAGCAGTTCTGTGAGAGCGGATCCAGAATGGATGTAGATCAGCACAGCACTACTGTTTTTCAACAGTGGTACATGGTTCATACTAACCTGTGGCTCTGCGCCTGTAGAGTTATACCAAAACAAAGCATTGCAATTCAGTTCTTGAATTCCACAACATTCTTGATATGTAAAATCTTAAAAATGGAGGAAAGTATCCCATAGCTGTGAGGCCTAGGGCTACTTAGCACGAGTGTAGAAGGAGAACATTGCAGGAAGAATATAAAAGGATTGAGAGTTTGTTAAAGCTTGGGAAGTCATTCGCACTCTCTCCTTGGATTACTCAGGCATGTATTTTAATACTCTCTCCTTTCTAGTTTAAGTAACACTGAGGTCATGAGCTAAAGTAGCAAAAGCAAGATAGTTCACAGTTAATGGTGACAATGTCCTTAACTTGCCCTGAGCTGGAAAGGTGACTTCATGACACAGCAGAGTACTCTAAGGACACAACAGCAAACTTAACTCATATTTCGCCTCTGGCAGTATAGAGCACAAGCGTACGTGTAAAATAACTTAAATACCTTGGTTTTGTTTGAAAAGCTGGACCAGTGAACAAATGGCTAAAATGGGCTGTTAGACACATCCAGTTCCTATGCCTCATTTCCTTAACAAGCTGTGCTAGCTTGGATTTGCATTTATGAAATGAATTTGATCAGGGTTAAAGAATCATATGAAGGCTTGATCTGCCATTCGTTGTGCTTACCAGTGATGGTTTTCCATGGAGTGCAGTGAATACTGGGTTAGACCCAAAACTAATTAATTTTCCAATAGCTTGTTCTAGAAGTTATTTTTAGTTTATCCTGACCTAGCTGCATTGTCATTTCGTTAAGAGCACTTTGATAAAGTAATTCAATCGGACATACCACTACACAGCAGAATCCATAAAGCAACATCTTGTGTAACACAAGAGATGTAACAAGAGTTATGAGTTAGGAGCTATTGTTTCCATCCGAGGTATTCAGCTCATTGTATGAGATTCTGGGTAACATGAAACAATCATGTTTCACGAGTTGAAACAATCCATCAATGTGAAACTAAGCACTCACCAAAGATGATAAATCTTAATTCTTGCTTTTAGCTGCCTCTAGTATAAGAGCACATCTCCATCTTTAGGAACCCCCTTCCATTTCCAAGCCCCTGCACCAGGAGGTTGGCAAAGAAGTGGCTGCCTGAAATTCTTCACACATGGAAAGCAGTCTTTTCTCTTTTTCCCAGCTCCATTACTGAAAACTGGCTGCACTTGTTTAGAGACAGCATTCTTTTTTTCTCTCTTTCTTTCTCTTCCTTCCTTCTTTTTTCTCTTTCTTTCCTTCTTTCTTTCTTTCTTTCTTTCTTTCTTTCTTTCTTTCTTTCTTTCTTTCTTTCTTTCTTTCTTTCTTTCTTTCTTTCTTCCTCTTTCTTTCCCATAGAACTTGGCCTGTTGCTGATCCCAATACAGAAAGTCACAACTCAAGCTTCATGGTTGAAATTATGGCCTTACTCCTTTTAACAATTCACTTAGGCCATAATTTTTAGATCAGACTGCCTCAATGTAAGTCACTAACAGGTGTCCTTTTAGTACATTTGCAAGGATTTAAGAAAAAAAATTGCACATGTTGACATGGTCTTTCTGACAGGAGATAACAAGTATGTCAAGGAGACCATGAGCCCTGAATTCAGGGGCCCCAGTTCATACTGTGCTACCAACACTGGCAATCTAAATTGATAATTTCTGTTCAATCAGCAGTGGGAATAACAGGACCTGAAGTCAAGCATCTCCTTCAAGTTATGCATTATACCAAACTGGCACCTTAAATCTGCATTGAGGCCTCTTAACATAAAGCCGAGTGTCTTGACAAGCTTATGTCCATGTTAATAATAAATCCTGGTGACACAACCCCTTTAAGAAGAGCAATAACAGCTGAAGCCTCCTTAGTAGAAGCAATCTGCTTTGTTTTGTTTCAGTCAGAATACTTGGAAAAAATCTTTCTATTTTAATTCTGCTCGCTCTCTCGTTATCAAAGTTCCTAAAAAGAGTATGATTCAGTCAATATTCTTTTAACTAGCTTGTTATTATATCTCATTAGTCATTTTAAGAGCTGTCCACTTGCCTAGGGAAGTCTGTGCATTTTGATTTTATTTTTATTCTGAATGACTGCAGTCATCATCTGGATGCTTATGTGAATGATTAAAGTCTTCAAAAGCCCTGATGGATTTTTTACTCTCTCACTCCCCTTACATTCTGGATTTGTGCAAATTCAGGCAAATGTATGTCAATTTGTTAAAACAAATGCAGTTATTAAACAGTAAATAAAATAAACTCAACTCAGCTTCTATAATAATGACAGACTAATGAGCCAAGTAGTTTGAGTGGTATAAATAAGGGATGACCAGCAAGTGAGGGAGGTTGTAACAGGGTCCATTGGAATAAGAGGCTGAGTTTAATGAAGCCTTTCATCAGAGGAGTGATTATTTTTATAAAGAGTCCTATAAGCAAGAGTTTGAGTTGGCTTGTACCTGCATATTACTCATAGTAGGAGAACATCAGCAGTGTTAGTAGAATCTGGTTTTCTTGAGTCTCGCTAGAACGGGAGGGAAACCTGGCTCATTGTTGGTACCTTTCAACTTGAACTGCAAAATTGGGCTGGATTTCACATGAAAGAACCATTTACACAAGTTAGCAGGCTCAGATGTGGCCCTAGAATGTGTGTGGGGGGTGTGTGTTAGCATAGGAAGGGGCCCTCCAGCTTCAGGCTGCATAGCATGACAAAAGCAGCAGTTGCATGAGAGAGGGTAATACAGGAGTCAGGAGAGCAGCAAGATATGATTTGAAGTGGGAGGCTTGGTGGAGAGGACTGTCTTGCCTCTGAGATGAGGTGATATCATTTACGATATGTGTATATTCATCAGTTTTACAGAGCTTGTTGGTACAGTTTGGAGCGTCAGAGTATAGGAGATAAATGAGCACAGCCACTGGAAATGACGCTGAGGGTGCAGAAACAGGCAAGTAGGACACTTTAGGGATTATCACCTACCATTTGAAGAACCGAATGAATCTCATTCCACAGCACCAAGCCCTTGCAAACATATTCCAATACTGAGAAAAGTTTCTGTTACACCAACTTTCATAACAAACAGCTAGGATTGGTATATGGATTTATTTAAGACAGTGTCTTCCTTGCAGAACAGTGTGATGTAGTGTGAGACATAGGACCAGACTAGGAAAACAAAATCCTGCCAAGGTGTGGATATATCCAAGATTTCTGTTCATATAGGCTGACTCGAAGATGCAATGATATAGCATAGTCCCTAATATCCCTGCACTAGCTCTTCTTCAGCCAATGTAAAACATTTCTCCTGGTGTATTGGCTGCCAGCAAGTGGCACAGGGTACTGTATCTACTTTTCACTCCTATCTCATACTTTCCTGATGATGATTTTTCATGGTGCTTAGTTGGGTCTGTGCTGGCAGGAGCTGGTATAAATTAAAGGGACTTAGCTGTTCTGTTGCTCACTTCTGTATTCAGGTTTTAAACGATTCTAAGCTCAGACCTATGGAAGTATCCTTGTTACCATCACCTGTGTTTGGCTTACAGGCTACTTATCATCCCTGAATTAGCTCCATCCTCATTTATAAATATTGTGTGGTCTGCAGCTGCTTTGTGGAGATTTTTAAGGAACTGTGGTCTTCACAGGCTTTGAAACTGAGGCTGCATTTGAGTGTAAATAGTGTTCAGGCACCAGAGAAACAAAGAACAGGAAGAATGTAAAACAGTCTCTTGTGAGCATAATGCCTGGAAGTTTAAAGACATTTAAAAATAGCTGGAAGAGTCTCCTGAATTATTTCAGACTTTGCAGTGTAAATGATTGTGCCCTGTTTATACAGTTTATGACATGACAAGGACAGAAATTCATCAACTCAGTCCTGAGGTGTCCTCAAGCCTATTGATGCTGTTGAGTCATATCAGCCCTTCTGTGTGCTGCTGAGCACTACAAACCGGAGATGTGCAGTGCTGGTGAGACTGGCCCTTTGAGAAAGACCAGTGAATGTCAAACTCAAAGCCAATGTCTCTTTGGGTTTTGCATTCCCCCAAAGTTGAATATTGTGCCACTCTCTTCTGTTCAGACGCTGAATGCAGCCAAGCAGTGGTCACTGCTGCAGTAAGTGGTCTGGCTGCCCATTCTCAGAAATGATCAGAAAGCTCCTTACACCTTGCTGGGGAAGCAATTAGACATCAATGCTTTTTCAAAAATAAATATGACTGGCATTTTTTTTTACTTGATTCTTCACTGTGCTTTAAACTGGAAAAAAAAAAAAAAAGATCTCTTTATAACAAGTATCTGAAAACATAGCTTAAGAAATGCTGATAACATTGATTAGTCCGGCTTGTTGTACAATATTTATGCTTTGCAATTACTGACCACTCTTCTCTGGAGTGGTTCAGCTTGTGTTTGATTGTATTTTCCTGCCACATTGAATTTTTCCCTGTAGCAGGTGCAGATCAGGTGCAGAACCAAAACAGTGAGCAGTAATGCACTTCCCGGGGAAATGGCAAGTGACTGTATAATTTACTCAGTAGTCTATTTCTACTTACAATTATTGCTAATTCAAAAAAAAAAAAAAGTGCAAATTGCATGACAGCACTGTGTAAGATGGGTGCAGAGATAAAACGCAAATACAACCCATGCCTTGTATGCTGACAAATGAAGTGTAAAACACTATTGTTGGTTTATTGACTGCCTGAGGTAGCCCAAGGTTTCTAGTGGTATCAGACTTCCTGTTTGTGATTCATTTGTGCAAACAGTGGAAAGCTGAGCATGTAACCATGAAGGCAATTACCTGATTACTTCTCTGCACCTTAATAATGATGTTGTTTGCCTGTCCCCTTCCAACCTCGGGGCTGTACTGGGTGATCTGCGGGTGGGATGTTACTCAGCTCCCTCCAGCCTGAACACGACGGGACAGGTCATGCTTGCAAACCTCTCCCCTGTGACTCGCTACTTCCCCGCAGCAACACGTTCCTAGTCAGCTCATGGGGAGTGGGAGGAGATGCTGGATTCACCACAGCGCAACCAGGGCTGCCGAGGCACAGGAGCAACCTGTCCTCCTCTCAGGCAGAGATTGCATTCACTAATGCACCAGGGGACTGTTGGAGGAGTTGTTTTTAGGGTGTGACAACCTTTTTCTGCTTCCTGCGCAAAGGCATGAGGAAGTCGCAGGGGGTGAGGCTTCACACCAGCGAGCTCGCGCCACAGCTGCAACGGCAGTCTGTGGCTCTGAAAAAGTAGAAGTCCTGGGCCTGCTCTAGGCTCTCCTGAGTAGCCCTGCTAATGGCACACTGATTTTGATCTGTAGTATTTCATTCATTATGCTTCTGGCTATCTGATACTCCACAAAGCATGGCCTGCCTGCAGGCCAAGCTGGAAGAGCTCTGGAAGAAAAACAAAGCTTGCAGTGAGAACTGTGGAAAGCTTAATCCGTTCAGTGGATTAACAAGAAGGTGAAGGGGTGACTAGACAGCAGTTTGTAAATATTTACATAAATAAGACATCCGATAGTACAGGACTCTTTAGACTTCAAAGTAAAAGAGATTACTAAACTCCACAGGTACCTTAAGTCAAATTCAGGTTAAAGTTTTGCATCCATATTTAACAAAGAGGTGATCAGCCACTAGAAGGGAGGGCTGAACTCCTCCTCATTTGAAGTCACTAAGTAAAGAATTGGTTCTTTTTTCCTATTAAGGAATAAAAATAGGGCCTGCAAGTGGGAAGTACTGAGTGACACTGCTGGGCCTGCAGCAGGAAGGATGTTAGGCTGAGGTCTGACTGGCCTGTGAACTTAACAGTATCATCCACTACTGAAATACAGGCTTTAAAATTAACTTAGCAATTCCCCAGCAGCTCTTGAAGGGAGCATTAAGAAGTGAACTGTGGAAACATCATGAAAATGTTATGACAAGACACAAAGTCCTAATCTCCAAACTCAGCAGGCCATGGAGGACCCCGATGAGAAGACTGGAACAGGTCGTTCTCCAACAGCCTGCAAAATGACCCATCACTTCTCAGTCTGTAAGAAGTATCTTGAGAGCACCTCTATATGGCAGATCTGCCCACTGGGGCAAATAAAATACCAATGACTTAAGAGCTTATTCTGTATGGTCTATGTCAAGAGTTCTTAATTTTTGCCAGAATCAGAGAAGTTTAAATCCATTGGCATTTGAACAAAATGGAGAGCTGTAAGCAAACAGATGACAATAAAATAATGAACTATTTTGGAGCCAGGTTGTGACATTTGTAGGAACATCTTGTCTTTCATTTAATCACTGTGTTAGGAGGATAGGAACTAGCTGTTCACAAAACACTGTTGGTGCAGCCAGCTCACAGCCCTATGGACTAAAGATCAGCAAAAAATATGAACAAATACAAACAACTATTTTACTAGCTTACTTCCAGAGCTTGGTTTAGGTGCTGAAATAATTGCACCACATTCACTTTGGTCCTGAATGCTCCTGGTTTGCCCAAGACCCTGCTTGTGTAGCTGAGTGCCTGCAGTAGCACCACTGGAGCTTGAGGATAACAGAAAGAGATTAATTTCCGTGAATCTGTTAGATTCGATCTCCTAAGAGACTGCATCTCTCTATCCACACATCATTTATTTCCCTTTCTCTCTCCAGCTCCAGCATTATTGTTCAGCCTCTATTAAAAAAGAAAAAAAAAAAAAAGATGAATTATTCTCCAGTAAATATGGATCTCTTGAGGGATTTTTTTTTCTACTTTTTTACATTGCTTTTGACTTAGTAGCATCATTTCATTATTACCAGGATGGAAATGTATGCACTACAGCTGCAGCCTTAGCTATTGGATCTTATACAGCACAGTGTATCCATGTACCAATTTGTAACATGTCCTAAGTCTTGTGGAAGTATCCCCAGGTGTAGAATTACATCTGTGTCATATTTATTTAATGATAGATTTACTAATACAGCACCCTCCAAATGGAATTGCAGACTGCATTGCAATCAGTCACTACACACTAACTTCTTCTAGCAAATGGGATAGGATATCTGCCCAGATTATTTCTAGTTAAACAGCTGGGAGTAGTTTTAACTATGCACATCTGTGTGTGTTTAGTTATCTTTTCTGATGTTGCTAATAATCTCATTTTTAAGACTTTTTGGACACATATTAAACATTTTTCTGTCTCCAATGTGTACTACTAAATGAAGACCGGTGTCTTCTCTAGACTTGGAACAAAAGTGCTGGAAAGTTAGTGGGTTCTCAGAAGTCTGGGCTTCTAAGTAATTAGGTACAAAATTCAGTTTCCAGCTAGAGCTGAATTTCTTCTGAGCCTTTGTGTGCATGTCCTTGGAGATGGATTTAGAGAGGTTTCAGCTTTAAAAGGCCATGTTGGGGTTACCACCTTCTGGCAATGCCTTTCTGGGATGCTTGTAGCTGCAGTGAAGTGTCGAGGGCTCTGACCTGCTGTCAGACTGGAGTGCGTTCTGCTCACCCTCCACTTCAGATATGCCTTGGGGCACATTCCTAAGAGAGGAAAAATCCCTTTCCTCCTTGGTATGTTCAGCTAAAACAGCCCCTGGGGGAGCAAGCATGTCTGGAAACCCAAGGGCCTGATTTTACACTCCTACTGTGACTCGACTGGCTTACCTGGCTTACCTAGACTTCTTTCTGGATGACCACCATGCTTAAATACATTCAAAACACATAGGTATACATTTGTCTCCATGAACTTTAACAGAGTTTCCTTGCTTTGGAAAACCATTTTATTTAATTTGTGTTTTTAATACTTGGAATCTGGGAGACCTTCAGCTATAAAAGGAGCTTTTTGCACTTGATGCAGCTCTTTTTCCATCATCAAATATATTTTAATCCATTGCAGAATTACGTCTTGAATGGTTCTGATTGAAGTGACCCCAGAAACATGTACTAAAAGTAGAGCTAACCAAAAGAAATCTGGTATACTTTAAGGCACTGATAGGAATTACAACATGGTCAAATAAATTAATGAGTCAGTATACAATCAGTGACTGACACGGGATTAATTCTGGCCATCACTGGAGTCATCCCTCACCATAAGTAATATTGATGTCTTTTCTTCGCAGTTCTGGATGAAAAATAAAATGAGTATAAGAACTAACAGTGTTTCTTCAGCTTTAGAGGTAACTTTCATATTGGCATTACAGGCTCCCACTGTCATAAATCAAACAAGATGTGCATCTGTTCCTTTCTGTACATACTTCTTGCTTTTTGGTTAAACGATTTTATTTTTCAGAACTGCCAGGACAGAAAGCTTTAGCTACTCAAATATTTGAGAGCTTTTCTGTAATAGGAGATACCAACAGCAAAACTGTTGCTCAGCTGTATGCCATCATTGTCACTGTAAAGGGCACTGGCAACTGAAAAATATCTGACAAATTGACAGCTTGACAGGGACACGAGATGGTGAATTAATCTACCTTGGCAGAAGGCTGTTGGTGAATATTTAAATAGGTTAGCAGTCCACATTAAAGCCCTGAAACCAAATATGGGCTGGCAGCAGAAGAGAACAGGTAAATCTGATATCTAAATTATACTCTTCATAGTATTCTTCAATCTCAGAATGAAAATCAGATTCTCAAATCTGAAGTAAAAGAGCTACTAATCTTTCCTTACATATTCTTTCCTGAGCAATAGCTTCTTCTAATGAAAGAAGGAATTTTTCCTTTAATTTATGTGTGCCTTCACATAAGCAAATACCAACTTCCTTATTCAGCTAAAAGATATATGAGTTCAAATAGATAGATAAGTTCAAGAAAGAAAAATCCACTTAATCTATTAAGAATAGATATACTATATTTGAATTGGTTTTGATAAAAATTTGAACTTGCCCATAGATCCCTCAGTTTCTCCAAACGTTCTCCTGAAATGTCATGAGAAATGCATGCTGTATGACAAAATATGACTGACAGACAAAAACACATTTCTGTAAGATGACTTTCGTGCTGGTTTTACAGCCTGGATTTGTATTCTTGAGGGTTGTTTGCATCAATCCAACACCTGAGCTGGAAATACAATGAAATGAGAAAAAGTGAAAAAGGAACATAAGGAATCTTAGCAACTGTGTGGATGATCTAGCCTCAACTGTTAACTGCTCTACTTTCTGGGTCACCTGCAATATCTTTTTGGTGATATGCAGAAGGGCTAACTCAGCTGGCACCACATAACTTTACCTTGCAGAATATCACTGAAAATGTACAAGTTTGACAATACACTTTGTCCATATCAGTTTCAGGT
The DNA here is from genome assembly GCA_013399475.1 of Chauna torquata. Lineage (NCBI taxonomy): Eukaryota > Metazoa > Chordata > Aves > Anseriformes > Anhimidae > Chauna > Chauna torquata. Next base: position 372,123 of record VXAL01018802.1, read on the forward strand.
ACTTTCAGGTGGCATTTCTCCAAAGGGATGACACAGTTCAATAACAACTGTTTTAGCCATCTGTGTGCTCTGTAATAAATTCTTTGACTAACCCAGAATCCTGTTTATCTCGAGAAAGGCTCCAGGGCAAATTGAGTTCATTGAAAACTGTTTTTTATCTGTTTTCTAAGGATAACTCAAATCTGATTTAATAATAAGAGTTGGTGCTGGTCAAATCAATTTTCATTGTGAAAATGGAATAGTGATTCTTGTGGGAATCTCTTCTGGGTACAATACTAATCAGTATTTTCATTAAGCATTCATACTAGGCAATACTGTGTTACTGTATTTGCAGATGCTACCAAGGTGGGAGGCATTTTGAAAGTGAGGAGCAGAGCTCAAAACATCAGTAAACATCTCAGTAAACTAGATAAATAGTCCGGGTCGTGCTAAAAAAAGTGATCAATGAAAAAATATGAATTAGTCAAGAATAATAAATTGCATGAATATTAAATATAGAGTGATGCATTTTGCCTGCAGGAAAAGACAGTCCAAAATGCTATAGCAGAGCGTACATCAACCAGTAGTCAACAGCATAATAGTTATGGGAAAGAAAAAAACACCAGATCTTGTTATGGGTTATAAAAATGTATGCAAGATAAGAGAAATGATTTTTCCATTCTGTGCAGCACAGATAAGGCCTCAGTTAAAGTACGGGCTTCATTTGATACTTGGCAATTTGGAAAGGAAGTGGCCAGCCGGTAGAAGTCCAGATGCGAGCAGGTAGGAATGTGGGGCTGGAAGACCTGCGCCCATTTTATTTTCTAGAATACAGTTGCTTAACTCAAAATTAACTGAAATCAGTGATATTGAAGTATTTTTGAATTGAAATATATTTTTGTGGAATGATCACAAAATAAAATGAGAAAAACAAAAGGAAATAGTTACTTAAACCTGAAATGCTATTATTTTGTTTGCTATTGCTCCTCATATTTTTGAGTACTGTATGCTGAGTTGTTGCCTTACATTTCAGCATGGAATATAGTATTAGCCCTGAGATCTGTAAAGTATCAAGTGGTTAGTAAGTTCATTATCCAAAGGTCTGTACTGTTAACTGCAATTTCATATTATATTTGAAGTCTCTATATAATTAATACATGTAGTCCTGCCACCTGATCCATCATTATCATTGTGATGCTACAGTTCTAGATGTGAAATCAAGAAGCATGATTTGTGTGGAAAATGCAATAGCAGTACTTAAATGAATCGGTATTACCAGAAAAGAATACAGACACCTGAGTTCTTATTAACATTGTCAGGCGCCAGGTTTTTGATTGCATGTGTTTTTTAGCCTCTGACCAGATAATATGATATACCACATCACTAAGGGTTAGTTATGCAAGGCAAAAGAACACAATTAATCTGTGTGGATTCCACAGAAAGAATTACTGTAAATATACATTTTGATTTGTAAATACATTTACAGTGATTGTGTTGGTTTTCTTCCAGATATATTTTAGCAAACATATTCATGGGCAAGCATGCATGATAGCAAAACAAACCAACCAACCAACCAAAAACAGAAAAATTGCAGGACTCTCACTCACCATTTTATAAATGTGTATATTCTCTGCCTAAGAACAATATATGTTTTAGCAAGCAAGAAATAGAAGGAATAATATATCAAATGTAAAACAGCTCTTTCTTTCAGTACTTTCAAAGAATAACTTGGGTAATATCTGCAGAGTAGGGACAAACCTCCAGTAGCCTAGGACTGTTCCCACTCAAGTCAAGGCAAACCCTGCTATTTATTCCAGCCTGACGATCTCACAGCTATTTTAGCAATCAGGTTCACGTAATGAATTAATTACATAAAATTATAAGCAATTTGTAGACAAATACAAAGAAATGAAATTAACTGAATAAATTATATGCTGTGAACCACTTATCTGTAATACTTAGCTTTTGCTAATGTGTGCCCTTAGAAATACTCCAAGTATAAGATAACAGTTCAATAAAAAGGACTTTTTCATAGAATTAAGAAAAATAATTCTCATAAGCATAAGATTATTTAATTGACGTGAATTATTTTATAAAGTTTTTGATGAATTTTATGAAGCTGGTAAATTCCTAAACATCTCCTGGAAATACATCACAAAATACAGGATTACTAGCACTCTCTCCCCTGCTCTTCTGTGTCTAGCATTTAAACCTGTCCAGGATCCTGGTCCTCCTGATCATTTTTCACTGGGCCAGTGAAATCATCTCTTATTATACCAGTGCCACAAATCCTACAGTAAAATCAGAAGCAGGGTCAGGGTATCCACAGAGAATTTAGTGCTCCAAAGCTAGAACTGATTTATTACCAACTAGTTTGTTTATAGTTATCTTTTATATCTTCTGGCTACTTTGAACTGTGGATTGTAGGCATATCTGCAGCCAACCTCTACAGATATTACTAAAAAAGTGAAAACAATTGATATTCAACTAAGGACAGAATCAAAAATGTTTAAGAACCTCTAGATTTGTTCCAATAGGTACTTCAGCAGGGTGAAGCTTAACATCTCACAGGATCAGGCCCCAGTACAGCAACGGCACCAGTAAAGTACCTTTGCTGTGATCAAACATACAGTACCATAAGGAAGCTGACAGAAGGCTACATATGATCGCAAACCAGACCTCTCATTCCATGACAACCATTATCAACTAAAAACTTATGCTTTCAGAAAAAGGCAGGAGATTAGGAAATGAAAATAAAAATATGCAGGAAAATCACCAAATACGGGAGACTTATAGAATTACAGCTGCAGCAGACCTAGATGGAGAAAGTGAGATAGCAGAAAAAGGATTAGGATTAGGATTGCTTATGCACTTATGTAACATTTGTTCTAAATTTGATTACAGCACTCAGTAAAATGAGAACTCAGTATTCATCATGCATAGCAAAAATGCTTCACATGTCAGGATCATCATTTACATTTGCAAAAATAATTAGGAATCATCTGTAAAATGTTCTAATTATATTAATCAGCCAATGTTTTGCTGTACTTTGAAGACATTAAGCATTGTAAGAACTTCAGATGTAGCAGCCATATGTTTCTTTGTCTCATCTGCAGGAACATCATCTGTCATGTTCACAGTTATTTTTATTTTATTTTATTTTATTTTATTTTATTTTATTTTAGTCTGCAGAGATTGCAAACATCCATGCATGGTAGATACATTACTGCAACCTATTTCAAGACTAAAATACCAGAACTGAATTTCTGAAAGTAAGCTCAAATTCTGAGTATCCAGTTTCGGATTTACAAAGCTTCAGTTTAAGAAGGTCTAAATACTTCCTGTGATTTTATTCATTGCTGTGGTTACTTCTGAAGTTTGACTCTGAAATTATAGACAGGTTTTTGAAACTCTGAGCCTACGTGACTTTCTTGTAGCTCAGCCAGAAGTGAAATGCGGCAGTCTTGTGGTATCTATAGCATCATGACCTGTCATCAGACTGTATATATATACTCTAAAACCAGCTTTTTATATGAAATACAACTTACTCTAAAAATTGTCTTTTAATTATGGCACTCCATCCTAAAGGCCAGTAAAGTCTCATTCCCTAAGAACAGGATGTATAACCACAATTTAGGATATTTACATCAAAATAAAGAGGGGGAAAGAAACTACCACAATTGCTATTCAGTGTACATCAGTGCTAAACTAAAGTACACTACAGGGGCCTGGGGTGAGGAAAGCATGGCTGAAGTGCGCAAACCAGCACAGGGTATACATGGGCAAGGGGCTCCTGGGGGGCCATGGGGGATCCCTGGACCAACAGGGCAGGGCTGCACTGGCCAGGTCCATCCCACTGCCCTAGCAAGGGAGCACGGCCAGCCTGGAGACAGTGGCCTCATTCAACCAGATCATCAGTTTATGGTGATGGGGCTGGGATGAGGTCAGGGTCCGGACCCACAGGTCCATGGCTGGGCAAAGCTGGAGACTGGTTTCTTGTGGTGTCATTGGGGAAGGATGTGCAGTCCCAGGCTGAGCTGAAATGGAGCCCCCATGCCCATGGGCAGGATGGGGAGAGGCCCAAAGGGTGCTGCTGAGGTCTATGTAGGTCTACTAACACCCTCAGGACCCTGAGAAGGTGCAGGAGGTGAACAGCTGTTTGGAGATGGCATGGCTTTGCATGGCATTGCTGGTGGAAGCACCTACACCTCTTGGGAGATCTGCCTGGAGGTACAGAGTGCATTCTGAGCATACACGTTAGTGTTTGGTTTAAGTAGAAAGGACAGTGAAAATACTCACTCTGAGATGCAAATGAGTCCCACAGCAAATACCAGCTAGTGGTGTGATTCATTTAAAATTTCCAAAGTGCCAAAAACTTTACTGTAAACATTGTACTGTAAGGAAGAAGTATTTTTGCCAGCTTATTTTATTTGTCAGATGCTGTTGATAAACGCTTTTGCTGTATAAAATGCATCTCTTTTAGAAAAATCTGCTTTTACAGCTATGCTAATGAACACCCTGTAGTGTTGAGTAAGTGCAAGCTAGTGATTTTGTCTTGATCTGCGAGACCTTCTCATACTCACTGATTAATCTGAAACTTGTATTCATGGCCAACACTGGCAAAGATCTTTTACTTTGTCCTTTAAAGCCCAAGGTGACTGTATCAGTTTTAGATGAGGCACTGAAATTTTCTTTACCGCTCCAAGCTGTCTCTGCCTTATTTGCTGAGGTATTTGCTTAACTCCAGACCCACTGGAGCCCTGTGCTTTTGTCATGGACGTGCCTGAGGGAGGGGAAGGAGTAACCGTTATTTTTTAAGGTTACACAAAGCAGGTACAGAGTTAGAGTCACCATCCACCAGCTCAATCTCTCACACTCCTGAGAAAAGGATAAACCCACCTGTTTCAGGGAATATCCTGTCACTTGCCATTGATAACACATGCTGAAATGGTGCAGAGTTGATGGAGAACACTGAATGAAAGCACTCCCAAATTGTTTTGCTTTAACCTTTGGATGAGGTGAGAGAAAAGTCTTGAAGAGAAACCTGTGTAATCACAGCTCACTGTGGCTGGAAGTGTTAAGATCCATAGGCACCCAAGTTGGATGTTCAGTACTCAAGTTGGCTATGACCGAGCCAACAGCATGGCAAGGAACACCTTGAGGAATGGCTACTTTGTAATTTGAGTGTAGTATAGGAACATCTGAGCTAGTTTGTACATGAACTAGCTCAAATACTAGAAAAGCTGAGCCCTGAAAACATAAAAATTGTGGTATAGATATACCCTTTGTTATGACAAGCTTACTTCATATCTAAATCCCAATGAGATTTAGAGACAAAGCTTTTTCCTACTCATGTAACTTGTATGGTTTACACTAGAAGGTGCTTTCAGAAAACCTCTATCAAATTCAGTAGTTTGAACAGTCCTCCAGGACACAGGAAACATAGATGTTCAACGTGAGGGTGTTTGAAAACCCATCTCTCACTACCCAGAGAATGTCCTAATTAGTAGATTTTACACTATTTTACATTAAGTTGTTAAGCCAAGAAAGACTGTCTACAGCCATAAACAGAATTTCTCTGTCCCTTTCCCGTAAAGATCTCAAACCTTTTTCCAAAGTAACGTACCTAGGTGTGTCAGTGTTTGTATTAGAAGAAGCAGGGCAGTATCCTAGGAGAGCAGCGTCAAGAGACCTAGACACTCACAACTGTGTCTATGAGTTTTTATTCTAGGAATTCAATGTTTTATTACCCACCCAGTGGTTTTAATTGAGATGCTACAAAACAGAAAAAAAAAAAAAATCCTGGTAAAATATATTATTAGATGAGTGTTTATTATGAAATCCTAACAGTGAGATGCATTCTTTTCTGCCTGGTAACTTTTTACAAGGCTAACCATGAGGTAATATATGGATGTGTCCAATAATCACTTGATCACATAAATTACAAAACTAAATTTTTTTAAGAGGATGAGTATACAAATGAAATAGTTGGAAAAGTTTATTTTTATAAATCATTAAAGAGTCTGAAGACAAATTCACATTTTATAAGGATAACCTTATAATACAGAATAGCAAAATGATGTCATTGTCCAGGAGATAACAGCAATTAAGTGACAAATCTTAACACATTTCCCCACAGAACCCTGTTTTGCAAGATTTTGAATCCCCCAGTTTCCACCAGGACAGGGCCATTGGAGATGTTCCAAACATTAAGTCTTGGGTTCAAAATCTAACTCTGTCTTTAAAAACATAAAAATAAAAAAATAAAATAGTAATTATTTTATTTTATTTTTTTTAAAGGATGTGAACAACTCACCAGGATTTTATTCTTCATTCTGGTCATACTTAGCTTCATGAAGATAGGGGATAACTTTTAAACTTGTTTAGACTTGTTTCTGGAGAACATCTGAGGTCTTAGTGATCACCATTTGCAGACCAGGAGGCCTGAAGCATGTTTCTGTTATTAAAAAAGTTTTATCCAACTGTTCCAGACGGGAGAGTTCTGTTAATTCCCATTTGGTCACAATACACTCTTTTTGTCAATTTTCCTTTATGCTAATTATATAAAATTAAGCAGAGAAGAGCACAGGCTTAAAGTGTTTGGTAGAAGTTGAAGCTTTGCATTGTAAACAAAGCTTTCAAGAGAAAAGAAAAAGTAGTAATAGAAAGATGAGGTTTTATGTTAGGATCCAGTTAGTAATTCAGAGAATGGGTAACAGAGAAAAGAAATAACAAAAATAACAAAGAAATAATAAAATAATATGCTGATGTTTAGATCTAGTAACAGTCTTGCAGGCATCACCTTTTAGCATGTACATCCTGTAATTTAATCTGATCTTCTCTCTCACAGGGTACAAAAAAGGAATAACAAATTACACACAAGTTTTGCCTTTAAAAAGCTCAGTTCATTTTCTAAGACACTTTTACTTTTTTCCCTGAAGACTGGTTGCTCTAGGCTAGAATCCACATGTGTTTAGATGAAGGGCCTTGTGACTGAAAATAATTGGTGCTTCAGCCAGTAATTGAATGCCTGTGGAATAAAGCTGACTTGAAGAAACTCCATGTCTCTTAGGCAGCTCTTTTTCTCTACGGATTAGAAACAAAATGGGCATTTTTATAATTAGTGTACATTTTTAATTAGCAGCATAGTTACTGAAGTAAATAATGCATAGATTAAAATACTCATTTAAAGAAATAGCAAAATAATTAAAAACAAAATAACTAACACCCAGGGATGTGGCAGGAGAAAGGGTTCAGCTACAGAGCTTTTCTAAGTTTTCAATGGCAGGATGGCTGGAGGCCATTCACCCTCTGGCATCAGCGCTGCACATCACCACTGTATGACCTGACGTACTGGATGGAGCCATATAGCATGCCCACACCTTACCAGCTCCCGCCAAAGAATGGCCCCAAAACACCACTCAAAAATAATGGAAATACATGAGCATCTTGCACAAGAGCAAGCCCAGGGAGTAAGGTCTGTGCTCACAAGTTCAGGCAACGATTCTGTGGTTACCAGTGTTTAGTTTTATAAGCCTAACAGTAGTATCATTGATTACATAAGAATTACTCATGCACATATAATTAAAAGCTTACTGGACCTAATATTTTGTGTGTGCTTTTATATTTATATGCACATTTTTATATCAGACAACATTTGTGTCCTCATCTTGCTAAACAAACATCTGAAATCATTGCTGTCATAGATACTTAACTGGAAAGCTTGGATTCTGATCAAGAAAGCCTAGGCAATGGGTTAAACCTAATCTTCTAATCAGAAGGTGATGTTTTTCTTCTGCAGTTGTTTTTTTTCTTTTCTGTATAAAACAGCTGTGTGAATTCAGGTGAGACTTCAGGGTAACATTTTAAAGTGGGATCTCTGATATGGGAACCTTTATTCTTAAAGACAGTTGACCTTTGATTTCAAACGTGCTGGAGCATTATTGGTGAATCAATATCTAAGTTGGCTATTCTGCTTCACTTTTTTCTCCTGAAAACTCTTTACCTCTCAAGGGTGATATGAAACTTCAGAAACGTCTAGCATAGGCTTTGGAACAATTTAAAATGTGCAAAGTCTCACTAGCAAGAATACTAGGAGATGATACTATTCTGATGGAATTTTGCTGTATATTAGAAAAAAAATGGGTTCAGAGTCTTCTGCGGCACACAGTGAAATAAGTTCATCCTATCCATATACTTTCATCCCCTAAAATATATATTTTTGAAGTGAAAAATATAAACCACAATGTTCAAAGCACTCGTAAATAGCTTTCAGGCTTTGTCTAGTGCAATGTACCATTACAGCAATGTGGAACAGGAAGCGCAAAGTAGCTTTATGTAACACAACTGCCAGCAGTGGAAATACAGGCTTGCAGAAAGTGCAACTCAAATTTGGCAGGGACACAGCAGCAAATATACTTACACTTCAGAGAAATGGCATGCAGTTTTTAGTGTCTGGTGGTCAGGATGCTGTTTTACATCTTATCAGCAAGGAGGAGCAGGAGAACAGTGAGCGTATCAGCCAAGCTCTGGCTTGAGGCCACTCTCCAGGCAGCGTGCCACAGCTATGAAATCACTCTGTTATTTTAGACCTCACATCAGATGAATAGGGTAGTGCAAGCTGTTTGAAACTCAGCTTTGATGTATTTAAATGTTTTGAAATAATGGCTAGCATTTAATATGGAGTTTTGCTAACATTAGCTTTCATAAGTGCCTGATAAAAACAGTCTTATTCCCTACTGTTTTAAGGGCATTTTTCTAATTAAATGCAGATGCTTAAACTATCAGCATTCACCACGAGATTCAGTTGTTCAGACAGTACATCATCCATCTCAAAGGCTGAATTATGTCCTAAATTTCTAACCGAACACTAAATATTACATAAGCTCTATGACGGATACGATGGTGATTTGTTGCTATCTACCATAATTACCTGGAAGCAAATGGGGGTGGCAGGAATGGTATTCCAACGCTTACACTCAGCAAGTCAGTGTCAAATTCGTCACTGACGTTAGCGGCAACAGTATTTGATCACAAATACCCAGGTCTTTACTGCTTAAAGTAATCTCCTTTAATTCTTAGTGCATTGGCCTAGAGCCCGCAGGCCTGTACAGGTGTATGGAAATGTTTGAAGCTGAACACAATTTTGTTTTCGCAAGTGGTTGCTGTTTTCAGAGCAAAATGGAAGCTATCAAAGAGATCATTGCCTGACAGCAACACATTTCAACATCCAATTTTAACCGAAGAATGGTTTAGTACAATACTGCCAGGGTCACGAAAAGAGAGAAAAGTGCCAGATCCTCCCAGCACACGTAGCTTGCTTGGAAATAACGACACACCGTGCACTTGCCTTTTAAGTTTAAAATGGCCATCATCAGGCAAAGCTTACATAAACACACTAACCCTTTTCAAAGCCTTTATTTTACTGCTGCAACACGTGCGTTTTTTTTTTACAAGAAAACAAAGATAAAAATAATGAAGTTGCTAAGTAGCTTTCACACTTTCCTACAAAACCGGAGTCTCAGGGCCCCCAGCCCCGGCTGCCGGTCCCAGCCACCTGACAGCCGCCCCTCCCTCAGCACTTTCCCCCGTCCCTCAGCGCCCTCCCGCCCCAGACGTCACTTCCCGAGGGCGGGCCGCAGCGCCGCGAGCCGCGGGGTGTCG
>VXAL01018803.1:5875-37173 GCA_013399475.1 Chauna torquata
ATTTGTGAAGATGCTGGAATATACGATTAATACTACCCTTGGATTCCAGCTTGACAGGTGCTCCTACAGCAATTGCAGCATCCAATGACAGTATCTTTACTAGCACTTTCAACAGTTGGTTGAGTGTCACAGCCTTACTGACATAGCTGGCACTCTAACAAACAAAACAGAGAATGAAAAAAGGGCCAACACTCCTGTCCTTCCACTGTTGTTCTCTCTTTATTATCTGGCAAATAAATTCCAATTGCAGGAGATGTACTATAATTTCTCCTCAGCCAACTTAACATTTCCTCCATGGCTGAATGGCTAACTCAGCATATCTGTATCTTCTCCAGCTGGCTATGTTCAGGCCCCATTAAAGGAACGGGAAAGGAAAAGAGGCTGCTTCAGCGATACTCTATATACTTCTGTTATCCATATATTCATCTTTCATATCTTGTGCATCAGTGCTGTTTCTACAGAGTTCAGTAAACATCACTTTGATCATGAGAAATGCAAAGCTGCATATTTTCCATTGAAATTCATTTGTTGATTACAGAGGTATATGCCAAACTGTAACATGACAGAAGAGACATATAGGCATTCTCTAATTCCTGTATTTCATAGGTCTCCATTGCACTGTGACATTACAGACTATAGCAAAACCTGACAGCATATATAACTTCTTCCACTTCAAAAGATGTTTCACACTTTTGAGCAAGTAATCACATTGTATTTATTGGATTTTGAATACTTGATAACCAGTGTAAAAAATGAACAGCTCTTCACTAATTTACCAAAAAGAAAAAATATCAGTCACAAAGTTATTTGATAAGCATTAGAAAGTCAGAAAGACTGTGCTGTTTTTTCCAGCCCTACGATTGACAGAGTTGCCCAAAAGATTAACCACAGTTATAGAGGGTAAGAAGCAACCTATTTTAAACAGAGTAACAATATTATATACCTCCATGAATTTATGCTATAAGACATTACAAAGAAATACAGGTTTTAAAAGAGAAACATTAAATTTTATGTCACAGACAGAGAAGTTATACAATTTTTCTTTATGTAGAAGCAAGGAGAAACTTTCTCTCTTTATATACGTGTATCAGTCCACATTCTTTTAGTCAGCCTTTAGTTACATTTAGTATCATATTCTTTGGTGTGTAAGAGAAGAGATTAGATAATCTGAAATAATACCCAAGTCCATTGATTTGGCTAGTTTTTTTCCCTGTTTTCACCTTAAGCTGCTGAAACTGTAACCAGTAAAGTAACATACTGATATGGCAAAGTGGGAAGTCAAACTTGGCTTCCTGGAAATAAAAATCATACAGTAAAATCTGATTTTATATTGTGGGGAAATCTCAAGATAGGGTATGAAGAAAAAAAAAAGTAAACGGTGAAGTCACAATCCTATATATAAATACAATACAATGAGAGCGTGTATAGGTTTTTTTTGTTTTTGTTTGTTTGTTTGCTTTTTTAAGAGAAATGTTATTATTCTCTTGCATTTGTACTGGTAGGGAGAAAAAAAGGATGGTGGGGGGAGGCAGGTGGCAAAGTGAAATTAAAAAAAAAACCTTCACTCCCTTATCTTAATTAATTTCATTTGTATTTTAAAACTGAATAGTCAATTAGAGTACCACACACAACAAAGTAAAAACTAAACATGAAACATTTACGTAGGTGTCATTCTAGCACACAACATGATGGTTTTATAATTCAGAGTCCTTCAAACCATTTCATACAGCTGTTCCATCAGTTGCATTAGTATTTTGGGCTACAGCACGCTGCACTTTTACCTGATAGTGGCAATTTTCAGTTGTAATTATCAGCATTTGAGCAGTCTAAGTAAGCACTATGAAAATATTAATATTCATTGCTCATACTATAAGCCTTGAACAAATAAACAGACTGTACAAACATATACATATGTTTAAGTAACTAGAATATTTATCCTTACTTTTTAGGATTGTACGTGTCTACCCAAATCAGTTGCAGTTCTATCCCATGCCATTATTCCCACCAAAGCATCCAGAAAGAGGAATTTTAGCTCTAAGAATCTTAATAAAGTATTTACACAAAAGGAATAATTTTAGCTATTAATAACAACATTGCCTCTCTATACACCTTTTTTCAATCAATACTTTTCCAAATGTTTTTGATAAAAGTAGTCCGTATTCTCACAGACAATCACGGTAACAAGGAAAATATCTTGTTCAAGGTTAGCAAATAGGACAAGTAAAAAAAGGTAGAACCAGTGACGTCAATCCAAATTTATTCAGATTTAAGATAATGGTATGAATGTACAAAAACATAACTATATATAACAATAAAGATTTTCTCCAGCTGATGGAGCATCTTAACTAGTTCGTAAAGCCTGATCGATCTCTATGCTTATCTCAGAGTCGGCACACATCAGACAGGACCTGGAATTTTTTCCTTCCCTTTTTAGTGAGAACCAGTGCAACATTGGCACAGCCATGCTGGGTCAGACCCAACTTTCTGTCTCTGCCAAAGGCCAACAACAGAGAAGGGTACGAGAAGGACAAGCACATTTGGTGCTTCCCCAGTACTCCACAAGCCTCCAACCAAGCTGGCCTACTTACTCCTTGTCTTACAAGGAAAAAACAGGCCCACCTTTTCCCTTCTTCTCGTGCAATATTGTCATCATGTTTTGGCACATTTCATGGTAATACAGGGGATTATATCAGCCTTCCTCAGGATCTCTTGACTGGTGTTTCTATGATACACTTTAGTCAATGTTCCTGACTTCAGTTTTAAATTTCAAATTAGTTTTAAAGGTAACCCTCTGGGTTTCCATCACGCCTTGTTCTCTAGGAATTACCTTCTTCCTGTCCTGCATATCCTGGAAACTAACTGCAGCTCTAGCTACAAAAAAACTGAGTAACCCTGACTGTTCATTTCACCTTTACAGACATGAGTATTTCACTTAAAATTCTACATTGAACAGAAGTGCAGAGCACTTTATTTATCACTATTAAAATTACTGTAAAATCATATGATACTTGAGTACAAGGCATATGTTACAAATAAGTTTCAAGTTCTGTCTCAAAACAAGCAAGGTATTACCAAAGGCATAGAGGAAAGTTTTTTCCAAAAGCATTTTCCTCCTTTTTTTCTTCTTCAACAGCTTTAAGACAGAATAAAATGAGAAAGTTATATTTTCTAGCCTTTTACTGTAGATAAGTTAAGAGGAGGCTTCAATTAGAGCTCAATTTGCTTATTTTAAGTCTACTCCAAATTGTGTTTACTTATCTGCAAAACAACTTGAGAAATGTTCAACTTAACAGTTTTCCTGTCTAACAGTATCACAGTTTTCAGCTGTTCTGTCAAAGTATGGGCAGTTTAGCCCGCAACTTTGGTAGCAATAGCAAAAAATCACTGACTTACAGATACCAGCTGATGAAGAGAAAGAGCTCTGATTTTATTTAAACTGGCAGTTACTTTCCTTAGTTAAGTTAATGTTCATCTGGAATCTCTCCATATTGCCCCCTTTCCTTGCTTGCTGGTTGCATTACAACTTAATTTCTGGAAATATGCAGCTTTTATATGGTAAGTACTGGAGATCGTAAAAATTTTGGTTTAGCATTTCAGCTAACTTGGGTGACTGACTTAAGATGCATAGAGTTTAATTTTAATTGTATTTTAAAGTTTATGATCTTTGAATTGTTCACAATAGAGGTATAAACCACCTCTGCTACAGTTGCAAGTGCTCTACCAATCTGACAGTGCTACACTATCAGTTTTTGGAACTGCTAGTTTACAGGATCACACAAACTACTCGGTATCAGCCCTAGTTTTCAATGGTAGCATAAAGTTCTTTATTCTAAGATGTTATCTGTGCCCAACATGCTTTTTTATTTCAAAAATAAAGAAAAATAAAGAAATTAGAAGACATACAGGTAACAGTTTTTTTTTTTTCTTCCAAATATGCAGATACCACTATTTCCCAGTGCATTTAACTTAAGCTTCGTTATTCTTCTGCTGGGAATTTTTCCATGAAATCAGTTTTAGTGAAATGCTTCTCTCTTAAAACAAGTCTTTTGTCAATACATTTTAACAGAGGTTTAACTTAGAGATTATTAAAGATTATTTCTCCAGACTGCAGGATGAAATTTTGAGTCAGAGTGCACAGGCACTCCCAGCAATATCACCAGCTATTCAGTTGGTATATCTGCCGTCATTCACATCTAACATCCCCACCTGCATGCCACAACCTCTGAGGACAGAGCATCTGCCTCTTGGCTCAGGGAAAGAATAAGTTTCAAAAGACCGGATAAAGAATTGCTCTATTTGTCCGGTTCTTGGCATTCATCAGTGATACAAGGTACAGGTTTAAGTCAAAGCAGTCTGTCATACATGGGACTCAAGCCCAGGTGAATACCCTGACACCAGCTCCTGCTTGCTCTTTAGCAGGTCCCTCTTTACAAATTGAGCAGGAGCAAAGCCCAGAAACAAATACAACTCCAGAACATCAACTTTGTCCTAAGACAAAACAAGACATCCTCCTCCCATCAGCCTTAATGTTTTGCACAATGGAAGAGCTTTCTAGTGACCCCTTTCTGACTTCTTGATAGTTTCTTTTTTTGAACAGGAAAAGAGACATATATTGCCTGCCAGTCACCCTTAGAATTTGCCTTGTAGATAAAATTCTCCAAATGCAACAAATATTTGTGAAACTCTCACTGGAGGGAGGCAAAAAATAAAAAATAAATAAATTAAATTTAAATAATTGCTCCCTCTGGAGGAAAGCCCACAGTGCAAGCTCAACAGTTATTTGTTCCTTTTGGCCTGCCAAAACTTCAAAATGCATCACTTACAATCAGAGGCACCATATGCCAGCTTTTGCTCATCTAGTGACTAGGTGAGAGGAAGGCAGCCAAAGGTGTAGTGGGGCAGGGAATTAAAGGTCACAGAGAGGAAGCTAAGTTGTCACAGCGGAGGCTGGGACATGGGAATGTAAAACACTAATTGCTAGAAACTTAATCGTTCTCCTTTTCCCAGAAAATGAAACATTATATCTCCTGTTTTCTTCTGCTCTATCCTTGCATTCAATTATGTGGCTCCTACTTCTAACAAACTTAGTATCACACCCTCACGATCTTTTCTTGAAATGACCTTCTGTCATTTCCACTCCTTTTCCTCTTTTTTTTTTTTTTACTTCTCTCTGTTCTGATTTAGAAAGCTTTATTCCTCCCCATGAACAGACACAGGCTGCTGCTTTCAGTTCGAACATCTAAATCCGCCCTGTCCTCCAGCAGCCAGCAGGAGGAGTGACAGAGAAAATACTGTTGAACTTGAGTGCATCAATGGCTCTGCAGGAAATGGCCCATGTAGCAAATCATGGCCTTGACAAACAGAGTCTTCTGTGCCTATGGTTACACAGTTTTAATTTTAGAATTGGGAGGGACAATATATTTTTCTTTAACTTTGCTCTTGGAAACTGTTGGTCTTTCCTTGCTAACACTTTACCTCTAAAAATTTAGCCCATCTAGCCCAGAAAATGTCTCAAAAATTTTAATCACTAGTTGCAAAATTATTAGTTACAAAAAGCAGGATCTTACTGAAGTGCTTTAAATAAACTTTACTATTAAGGTAGCAAACAACTTAAAAATGCACTTACCAGTTCATGGAAACTCACACCACTCACTGTGGAGTATTGCATCTTATTGTAATTTCACTAAACTTTAATATGCATCTTCATGCAATTATAGCACAGATTTGAACAGAGATACTACAGTTCAGATACATACACACATACACTTTTTTTTACCTTCTATTTTAGCAACTACTTTAAATATTATCTGTAGTCACCAACATAAAAAGGTCAGTTTTGGCAGCATACGACAGCAGGGGAGGCAACGTGCAAAGGTGTTTGTTAGCAAGTATGATAATTTGCATTAGAAATTAAATAATAGTAAACGAAAGACTTCATGTTTTACATCTCCACCTGTTCCACAAAATGCTACAATGCCTTAATTATTGCTTAAACATATATTTAATTTCCAAAATTGTATTAAATTATATTCTTCAAGTTGATGAGGCACAAAGTGTTAAAAACAAGCTGCCCTGATCTTTCTGCCTCACATTAATAGAGCAGTTCAGCACTATCAGGCTATTATACTCAAAGTAAGCGAATTAATTCAGTACAGGCATCAAGCAAGCCTGATACATATACTCGATTCACTGCCCCATGGGAACAGTGCCACTGCTGAGCCATAACCAGGAAGAGGTCCTTTGCTTCCTCTCTGGTGTTAAAGACCTCATCACCTGCAAGGACCAGAGTTCTTCAAAAGGTTTCCATTCATTTTAAATGTATACTTATCTATAAAGTGATGAATAATCACATTTTTCCAGGGATAAGGCAATATTTATATGTAAAATATGAAGCCAAATTTCAAACTAGACCGAAGTATTTCTGCAACAAATCGAGAGCTTCCACTAGAAAAACCCACAGTGTAATTATTGTGTATCACACCTGATGCTTAAAGTATTAAGACAGCTCCAATTATATCACAACTTTGGGACAAGGACTGAGGTATTCAACAGGTAGATTCTCCAAGTTAAAAAATAAAAATATAAAAGGCACTACACAGCATGTGGAGTTCCTGGTGCAGATAGCTTCAGCTGCACCAAAGAGCATCTCCGAGCTGTCTAGGATTAAAGCTTATACAGCTCTACCCAACACTGCAGATGACAACATCAACAGAGAAATAATGGGATATACAACTGAGAAGAATCTCTAATTTTTGTTATGTTGTTTGTATGTCAATTAGCTTTTAAGGAGTTGCTTCCATCAGCTTCTATGCTTATGAGACATGGATGCTGCCACCAAACTCCAAGTAGAGACATTAGGGTTAATGAATTTAGCTTTTAATTAAGCTTTCTTACACATACCTCCCTGACTTCACAATCCAATTTTTCTCTTTTTCTTCATCTAAAAAAATAAAACTAAAACCAGAAAGCAAATCAATTCAGTCCCATCATTAACTTTGTGGCAACCAACCTTTGAAAAAGTTTTTTTTTTAATTATTGCACCCTCTCATGTGTGCTTTTCAATAGTGTGTAAGCCAAAGAAGGTTATGAAAAGGCACCAAGAAAACTTCTCCCGTGCAGTGACTAGTACTACTTAGACTGGTTAGTTAAAAAATGCTGTGAATGCCAATTGGACTGTGAAGAAAGGGAAGGCACAGAAGAGGCAGGAAACCTTACATTTATACCATATACTTTGTAATTGCATTGAAGCTGGCAATTCAATTATCCTATTGACTTTTGCTATTTCACTATTCTGCTGGGGATGGCAAGCAGATGATGCAACTAACGCAGTAGCAAAACCTTCCACATGTGTGTTCTAAAGTTTCCAAATCTATGAAGGCAACTGGATCATGTTTTCCACCAAATCAAGTTTACGATCCTTACATACTACTGAAATTGCTCATATTACTTATGCCTGCAGAGTATTAAAACTAACAGTTGCTTTATCACCAGTCACATCCTTTAAAAAGGTGCTAACATTTTACATTTGAAATTGAACAACTAATTAATCTTGCATGTTTTAATTTGATAACTTCATTTTGTCTTTCCTCTAATTTTCCTGACTGAATAATTCCCTATCCTATCTTGACGGAATTAATTCCCTCACTTTGGGTTAAATAGCAGATTAAAAATTAGAATTTGTAAAGGTCTACATTGATTTTTATTTGAATTAAAAAAAAATTCAACATCCATTCCATGCCTTAGTAGTAATTTCTCTTATTAAACTGGAATTCAACTGTGATGAAACAAATCATTCCTTTCATGAAGTCTTAAGGCCTACAAATAACTTTATTTGCATTAAAGGTAGTCCTGAATTTTAACTAGACCTCTGATGAATATTTACAATACTTTGGAAGCTTCTGCTTTACTGGTGCACAGTATTGTCCATCCAGCCTAGATAAGACAGACCCAAACAAAGAAACATTTTCCTGAACAAGACTCATTAGGTTCCCCCTTACCTCCAGCTCTCAAAAGCAATGTCCCATGGTGGTCAGGACTACTGCTGACCACAGACACAGGCAAGGCACTCAATTCTAGGGGCGTGTCAGAGCAGTCTTATCTCCCGCAACTGTGTTGGTGTACCTGCTCTTTGCCTGTGCCTGCTTTCTGCTCCTGTCTGTGGCTATAAGGCATGTCACCAAGTAGAGCCTTGGGCCATGGTGTTTCCTGGGGTCTGACACCATACTCCAGCCACCGCGGGCATTGCGCTGCCTGGGTGCTCAGTCTGGCAAGACAAAAGGAAACTTTGGCCATCCCATTTTTCAGCTCAGTCTCTAGATCTGCAGCATCAGATGAATGTCCAGAGACATGTACTACTCCCATTTGTCCAATAAGAGCTCCTGCTAACGTAAGAGACTTTACCCTCTCTCACGTCCACAATGACAATAAAGCCTTCAACGTTTGCCTCTCTGCATAAGATTAAAGGAAACTGATTGAAAGGAATTAGTTCTTAAAAAGTTTTTAATAAAATAGTAAAGGAATCCCTGTGAAGAAGTGACAGCAGCAGCAGCGGATGACAGCTGCAAGAGACATCATTTTTGCATAACAGAATTAATGCATCCCATCAGCATTTAAACCAGCTAATACATTAGACTTGATAGTTTCAAATATTATATTTGTATGATATT
The DNA here is from genome assembly GCA_013399475.1 of Chauna torquata. Classification (NCBI taxonomy): domain Eukaryota; kingdom Metazoa; phylum Chordata; class Aves; order Anseriformes; family Anhimidae; genus Chauna; species Chauna torquata. Next base: position 14,542 of record VXAL01018803.1, read on the forward strand.
TAATGGTTATTTGTACTGGCAAGGAAGTCTCACTGCCTTTCTACATGTTAGTAAGCATACTATCCATTTTCCTGAAGTATTAATGTATGGATAACTCATTTCTTATGCAAAGCTGAAATGGGATTTAATGAACCTCCATTACTCAAGCTGCACATTTTCCTAAAGATGAAAAACGCCATGTAGAATATGTTTTCCTGCATATGAATAAGCCCATTAATATAGATTTCTGAACAGAGTATTTCTACTCAGCAATTTTTTGCCTTCCTGGGAGCAGGAAGGAGAAAGTGAGGGGAGCAGACACTTCCCCTCACTCCCCCACATCATCACTGGAAAGGAATCGAGTCAGATTTGTTAACACTTTGGTTTCAAAGATCTTCTTAGTACATAAGCAAAATTGCCTTCTAACAAGTCTTTATTAAAGCTTAGCTTCAAGCAGCTATATAATTTTTCACTGTTTTCTTCCCTTACTTTGATCGGAAACTATAACAGAGAAAGTAATCAAAGCAGCATATCAATTTGGAAATAATGAGAATTGTTGTTAGTTTGACATCATGTTTGCCTCTTTTAACAATTCCCCTCCCTGAAGAAGCCCATGCTAGCAGTTAAATGTACTGTACATACTAGGAAGACATACTAACCTCTTGTCATTCTTAAAGAAACTCTTTTTCTTTACCAGCAACACGTAAGCACCAGTAAAATTACCATTTAGATGTACAAAAAGCTGATTTGCAGCCTCAGTCAAGTATCTGCATGTGTTATTGAAGTTTTAAGAAAGCAAGTCCTCAAACTCTATTTTCTTCAGACAAAAAAGTATCAGAACAGTGTTTTGCTATATGGCATGTTTGTAAAGGATGAAGAAGGAAGTTTTCCTTTCAGCATGGTATACATTCTCTGTAAACACATCGTTACAAGTTATTGTATGCACCTCAGAGAAAATTTATTTCTGTTCCTGCAACTTACTGGGTTTGGAAACTCAGTTATCAAAAATATTTTTTAGTTTGCTAGTATTATTTTTACAAAAAGTCTAAAATTATCATTTTTCTCTACAAGAAAAGTGTTAAGCAAGTCTACCTTTCAACTGCATTTCTTGGAATTTCCCATTAATTCTATCCTCTCCTACCTTTCTCCTTCAATTCCCACTTGTACTGCTGGACAGGCATTATTGCTCTTCAAAATGGGTCCACTGGGATTCAGATTCTCTGCGGAAATGAGCTTTCTGCAAAACTTTGCTTTATTCAGAACCTGCCAGAAGACCTATTGCTTTCCCTCATACTTCTCAGACAACTGATATTGATGACTGAATCAGGAATAATTGTAGATATACTTCATACCTAATTTCTCATTAATTAGGGAATAAGAAAATGAAAACTTTTAATTTTATCTGATAAACTTTCTTGCCCAGCTGTAGTCTGAATCAGGCAATGTAAATTTTTGAGAGCTTTGCTGTTGCACTGCACAAACCCAACAACTTAAGAGTAAAAACAAAAAAAAACCAACCAAACAAAAAAAAACCACCACCAACAAAAAACTGGTTTAGATGGAACTGACATTTTCAAATGAAAACACCTTTTGTTAGAAAGTAGGGCTAGGTTTCCAAGTGGGACTATTTGGTATCTCTGAGGCAACATAACGTGGCCATAGCTTCTAGCTTTACTGAAACAACTCTATCCATTAACACTGAAATATAGAGACAAGGCTACGGTTTTTACAGAATAATGATCAAAGAATCTTGCAAAAAGCCAACTCCTCTCCCTGGAAATGTAACTAGTAACCAGTTATCTTACTCTGCAGATCAGTTATGCGTTTCATAGTACAGATTAACTGCTTCTCTTGGCAACTTTATCATTATTAGACTACGTAGTCAATCACATTGTCCAAATGTGCAAAGCTCTGGTAACTTGGCTGATCACGGCAGGGCAATATGCAAGATGTTGAAATGGGATTTCTCTACTCCCAAGTCCAATAGCCAGAGCTGATGCCCTACAGCAGTATACTGAACAGAAATATCAGACCCTCCAAGATGGGATGATTGTAGCTGACCCACAAGCCGGCGCGTCCTCCCACTGTGCCACCAAACCTTCCCTCTGCATCCGACACTGCAATACTCCTTCAAATTACAACTCAATGGTACTGCAGATTTACATATTTTTCTAATATTTACAGGCTGTAAGCAGCAGACAACCAGTAGACTCTCCACCTTTCAGAGTTTTGCACACTGACCTGCAGGAACAGGGAAGGATGTCTTGGGTATCCAAACTATTTCAGCTGACTTGAGCCCCATCCTCCTGCCCCAAATTGCTTAACTGGCATAGAAACTATGCATAACCCTCGGAACAAAGATTTAAGATCACATAATAAAAACAACAGTTACTACTTTTTTTTTTTTTCTTGAAATAGTGTGCCACATGAAACTCTGCCATCATTGCTCTACACATTTCAGAAATCTTCTCCTACAAAAAAAGTTGTTTTTCTTCAAAAGCTGTAATTAGACAGTCAGGAGAAAAGTGTAAGAGATTCCAGTGTGCCACCACAACTTTCTCAAGAAGACACCAACAGCTAACTGACATTTTGCACTTTAAAAATCATCCTTCCTACCAGAAGCTGGCTGTACATCCAATGTACATGCATGTGGGAGAAGAACCCGCTTAAAAATCATGAATACATTATTTGCAGGTTTTGCTGAGTATCTAAATTCTAAATTCCTAATTTCCAATAGCCCAATTTCTACTTAGGATCTAAGATATCATTCAGAACAACAAATCACAACATCTTATTTTGGTTTTCTTGTCAGCAAGTATGATTCTGCAAATTGATACAGAAGGCCAGATCTTGTGAAATATCCAGTTTAAGTGGTCCTTGACTGTGGAAGCAGCTGGAACATACAGCTTCTGTGAAATGCTGCTCTCTTTTACCACTCACAAAAACATAATGGTGACACTTATTATTACTGCATTATTCATTACCCATCCCATACGAAAAGAGTAAGCTGTGATAAAAAACAATTTAGACATACAATGATATCTTAGAAGCTCAGTTTAGTAATCTGCTTCCCTCTTCCCCTCAAAAGTCTAAACCAAAAGTAACAATTAAACAAAACCCAGAAATGTTCTGTAAATGGATTGCGACCAAAAAGAAAAATTCTTACCTTGAAGCATCAAAGCTGTCATAGGATCCAACTGTGTAGTGTCTAAACAGTTTCTTTGTTCTATCTGTTCGTGTTTCTACACAAAGAAAAGGGAACATTTAATAATACTCCTGTGCTTCTTATTCAAGCACTGCTTTCATTTGCAATTTCAAGCTGGATTTTCGGCTATACATCAATAAAGAAAACTTATAGTACTTATAGTGAATTAACAAGGTCTCGAGGAGTTTTGAAAAAAAATTGACTTTGGAGCTGAGATATTCTTTTATCATATCATATGCATCAAGTGAATAAGGAGAACTTCCTGTAGATCATGTATCATATCATTTCTAAGTTTGAACGTTCCAATCCCATTTTCAGAGGTAAAAACTTTCTTGGACTGAGAGGCAAAATACAAGAAGAAAGAAAGAAGAAAAATAAGCCATATGCTTTGGAGAAGTTGGAAACATAGGCAATGTTTAAATATACACACGCAACACAGAAAGCAAAGGTTTTTTCAGTCATTTTATTAGGCATATAGAGAAGGGGGAAGGGGGAAAATCAGGTGTCCACATTCACTGCCATCAATCAAACCTCACAAGAAATAGTGCTATAAAACATTTATTACCATTATGCAGCAAAAGCAAACAATTCAACAAACTTTGGGACAAGGGGTGAAGCAAAAAAGAAAGAAACCCTGTATTTGGAAAACAAGATGATCAAAAGGATAAGATACAGCAACACATCCACCAAAAAAGGCATTTAAAACCTCAAGTACATTAGAACTTGACATTTGTGCCTTTCCCTGAGGAAACAAACAAACAAACAAACACAAACCACCCATCCCACTGAAGCAACTCCCACATCCAGTGGCTGCAGCATTAAAATCAGTCTATTATGACCATGAAATTTATGTTCACAAGTGTTTCTACAATCAGATTCACCAACATTAATACTGGTTTAGTATGGGTATAACAGTTTAGAACAGTATTTATAGAATGACAGACAACAGAGCTAAACATATCTCTTCCTTGGAAAGATGCTCTCTTATTGCTTTGAATGGATATCTAGAAGAGCACCAACAAATTAAGCATATGGGAAAGATACTACTATAGTATTTGGTTGCTTCAGTTTTCACAGCAAAGAGCATAATCTAAAAGGCTTACACTGAAAGGCTATCACAAAGAACATATAAATTACACCTTTGGGGAAGGACAAAAATATTGCACAGGAGGTAACCAATTCATTGTCACTTTCTTTTCAGAATGACAGGAAAACACACACAAATTTACTTCCAATAGAGGCATTTATACAGAATAAAACTTAAACAAAAAAAAAGATCAAGGAATGTTCTTTGGTAGCTTTATGTATTACAAAAATTATTATTCAAAAAGTATCAAATCTTCTGAGTCTTACTCAACCTTTACCACAATAATATTTTAGGGTATTCATTTTTCCTCAGAAGAGTATCTTTAGTACGGTCCCTTTGTCCGATGGCTTCATCATTCAAGGGAAGATAGTTATGCAGAAACTGTGGGTTTTGAGGCAGGTAAAAGTCTTGTCTAAATACGGATTGGACCTCAAATGTCATCAAATTGTTAGCCTAACAAACATCAAAAAATCAAATTGAAAAGTTTCCAGTTTAGCTCGTGACCATGAAATTTTCATCTGCATGGCCCAGGAATTTTTCATTGAAAGCCATCCTTGCTCCATCCAAACGGATTTTATTACTTCTCCAAGCTAGATATAGCCCTCAAGGTACACCATCTCTACGTCACAACTTCTAAGGATGTTAAACATTACTCTGAGATGTAGTGCTGTCAGATGACCAAATGCTAGTCTGCAGAGAGGAAAAAAAAAACATCAGTGCAGGATGACTGGTCTTAAACACAGTCAAGGAGCACAGCGCAGAAGAAAGTACTTGGAGGCACACTTGGGCGAGAAGAAGTTGACAAAATGCATCTTTCCTTGCTTTAACCAGTATAGCTGACTCATAACTGGATTGTGGGACTTCAACGTGTCCCCAGCTGGAGACATAAATACAAGTACACATCCAAGATAGAGAAATTATGGCTGAAAATATACATGCAGGTTGCAGCTGGCTGACATAGTAAGCAAGTTACTTCTTCAGAGTGGTGCACTCATTTCCAAGATACTAGAGAGGCAGTACTAAGGAAAAACAAAAATATATACATACATACAAATTTTGGGAAGATCAGCCAGCATCATTCCTATAGGACAGCCAAAGAGGGAAAAAATCCCTATTACAATATGAATCCTATTAGATAGTTTTGTTTACGCTTATTCTGTCCTTTTATCATTCACCTACAAGCTACATTTTCTGCCAGAGACACCTTAATTTTACCTCAGGCTCCAGGTCCTACTGCCCTGCCCCACTGCCTTTCTGGAACAGCCAAGAAGGGCACAGCCTGCAGCAGGTCTCGCCTAGCACCTACCTCGATACAACCAAAGTTCAGCCAGGCAGTGCATTAGCTGCAGGGCTGGAGGACAACACAGTGCCTTTCACAGAATAAGAGCTGTAAGTGTAGTGAGCAGCAGTGGTGCCCAAGGCTACATGACAGCTGCTCAAAGAGATTCGGCTTTGAAGTAGTTAACTGTACGACTGTACCTCTCAACGTGCTGTAAGGGATTCAGTGAATTTTACAGGTCACACCTTCATTGCTAAGTTGACAAGGTTATCTTCAAAATTCAATGACCTGCTGTGACGTGAAGGAGAAAGACCTGCATGAATTGCAATCTATTCCCCATCCAGCAACATTCTTTTTCACACCATCCTAAAAATCAGATAACATCAAGAGACATGACCAGAAGCCACACAGAAAAACAAACCTGGATTCCTTTTACAGTTTACCACTGGCCTATTTTCAGAAGTCAGTTAAAAATAATTAAAAGAACAAGGTATGATGAAGAATATTTTGGAGCTCTTAATGCCACTGCTTGAGCCTGAAGGAGCCAGATGTTTCTTCTGCAGAAACTGTTTTCTATAGCATGGTATTTCAGTGCTATTAACGAATACAAAGTGGGCGGGAGGAAAGGAAAGACACAGTAAGGCAGATAGCTTTGTTCAGCTACTTAGTATTGCAAAGCCAGCACTCTAGCTGCAGTTTGCATCTGCTCCTTGTCTCTCCCACCCCTCTACCCTCCTCCACTTCTTTGTGTGCAATGGTATTCACAGGGATTACTTGGGAAACCATTAGCTTTACAAATCCCTGAACTCAAGGCTAAGTGGCATGTTTCCCAGGTTGCTGTGTAAGCCCTAGAGTTCTTTAATTACCCTCTTTCCCTAAATCCTGACTCACTTTCCAGTCTGTCCTATTACGTAGCAAAAGTACAGACACCCATAAGGGGAAAGGATCAGGAATTTGTCGTCATAATGAACAGGATACTGGGGAGGGGGGAAGGCCACTTAGAGGCTCCTTTCTCTAATTTGACTAAAGAATACAAAGAACCTACAAGTAATTGTTTAACAAGTGCTTTTCTGAATTCAAGACAGAATTACAAAGTAAACAGGTATAACAGCACCAAGTGGTTAGATCCAGGTTTCAGTGGATTTTTATGCATTCTTATGTCCCCCCATTTTCTGAAGATCATCACTTTTAATCGTGCACTTTGGAGCAAGTTAGGACCACCTAAGGCTAATAATCCTGTCTATCATCATTGCTGGAGTCTTTACCTTTGGAATCCTTTGCGGGTTTCTTTTTAAACTTGCTTGCAGACAAATTAGAAAGACTAGCAAGAAAATACGGACAAGAAGGTCTAAAAAAACATTATTTAGCAATGTGTACATTCCTGCAATGTTACTGAAATGAACATCTGTCACCACAGCCAAAAAGTCATTGCATGAAATTGAATTAGTTCAAAAGCTATTCTAGGAGGCAGAGCGGAACACCAGTGTTTGCAAAAATGCTCTACTTTTCTTTACGTTGTCAGAAAAAAGGAACATTGGTGTATCATTCAAGGTTTCTAGATTTCTTGAGAAGCTCTCATTTTACCAGAGTAACTCCAATGTAATTTTTTCTATTACCTCTAGTTGGCTGGAAGACTTTCTCTCTACAGGCCTTCACCATTTCTAGGCTACAGCAACAGCACATACCTGGGCATGAAACATCAGGACAAGGTCACAGCTAATAACTCTGTCCTCAATGTCCTGTACTGTACTGTTGTTCACAGAGTAAAGACTATTTAATGCAAAAAGCAACACTTTCTACAGCTACAGAAAATATCTTCTGTAGGAACACATCATCACCGTAAATCTCCCAACTTCCTGCTACAAAAAATCCAATAAACCACCTAAGAGACTTTCTTCACATCAATTAATATACCATCTAGGAACAATGTGAGTCCTGGTATGAGAGCCATAGAAGAGTCTACAAGGAGCAAAATAACGTGGCCATTTTTTTCCTGGTCCATTCCCCACTGAAGCCAATGGAGTTGCAGCAGAAATAAACCCTTTGCACTGTACAATAGTGGTAACACAAATAATAAAACCCTAGTTTTTTCTTCATAAGAATCATTTATTGTTGCAGACATCTCCATAGGCAATGGACTCAAATCCTGACATTCTGCATATAATTTATAGGGTCAAAGAAAGGCAATCACTGAGAAGATGCAGAAATAAAACATATTCTCCTTTTCTTCTTCCACCTTAGGAGGAGCGATGGCTTTCCTCAACTGAGAAATATGTATATGGCTTCCCTGCAGCTTCCCTGTGTTAGCCTCATAACTGACCACAGGACTCCAGCTGCGCCTACAGATCGCACTATCAAAAGCTGAAAATCACTGACATGAAAAAAAGAAATAAAATTTGGACTCGAATCCACACAGATAGATAACTCAATTCTTGCTCAGTTTCTTTAGTGATTAGCACATAACCATTGTAAGTATATTACAACAGACAACCTGAACACCACACTCATACTATTCTTTCTAGTAAATTGCTTACATACTTGATATTGTTTGGAAGAGTAAAGAACTAGGGGAAGAAATCCCAAAGCAACTGTCTTCATTTCTTTTCTTCTTCCTGCTGCTCTTTGCGGGGTGGCTGTGTGTTTCCTAGGAAACTGCGCGGGCTTGCTCTGCCGGCGGGTACGTTGTCAGACTGCTTGCCAGCACTGTGGGAAGCGTTCAGAGTGATCGACACGTGCATAGGCTGAACAAAGGACATAAAGGTGTAACCGCCTCATTTTGGTGTGATATTAGAGAGACAAATATCACAAACTGACTGTGAAAGGTAAAGTCAGAGTACAGTGCTACTCCAACCAAGTTATGACACTCGTTATGCTAGCAGAATTTAAGAAATGGTTTCAGTCTGTTCTAAGCCAATTTCTAGCGAGAAGAAATGTCTGCACATTAAGAAATGATTTTTTCCACCTGAACATAATAATAAAAGAAGTTCAAAAGTCAGAGTCCTTCACTTTGTTGTTCAGCTGGCCACAGCAAATTGAACAACTTAGCACCATCCCAAAACATGAAGCTTTTCTTTCTCCTTTCTTCTCCAGTGACATCTCTGAGAGATGTTTCATTAACGCCATAGATAGCTGGAGATGTTCTTTGCTAAAACAGAGTCAGATACAGCACTCTGCATGTGTCTGACGGAAAGCAGTACCCACCAGTGGCAGGAGGCTAAGGCTTTCACTGCGTATCCTCTTATATTTCCTGGGGAAAAAATGCTTTCACAGCTATTTATGTTGAGGGTTAGATCAAAAGTTATTCAGAACTGAGGAAAGCAGTCTAAAATTCTTTGTTACTACCAGGTACACAGACAATATGTAACATTACTAGACATCCACTTGTGCTAGCCATTACCTATATACTTATTTTGCAACAAAAGAGTCGACCCTACGAGCCTTTCCTAAAATTGATCCAAAAGTATCATAAAAAATGTTGACGCTACAAAAAGTGGAGAAAAAGTATATGGAGTTGAAAATGATTAATGAAAGACAGATCCCATAATTAAAGTATCTCCTTGCTTCACACAAAGGCCACTGACTACAAATTGCACCCACAGTGTTACTATTAGTTACAGCATAACTCAAGCTTTGTAAATCTTAGATTTAGGTGATAATGCAATATATATAGTATGTGTGAAACTAAGTATTAAGGAACTAAATACCACATTTAGGAAGTCAAAAGAGTTTTGCACAGAAGAGTTACCCTATTCCTTCCATTCCATGTGTTTTAAGCACAACTTTCATACTTTTACTGATTTAACTCATTGCTTGTTCAGTATGCATTTTGCTTTTGACTAACAAGTGATTTTCTTGATAACAGACACACTATGAACTTTGATCTAGAAAATAACTGAATCAAAAAAAAAAAAGAAAAAAGAAAAACTTCTATTCATACCGCATATGGTAAAGTCTCCATAATCTTTTCAGTAAAATCAGTAAAATCTTTTCCTGATTCCCTTTACTTCCTTAGAAAATGGAGATTCATCAAAACAGAGATTTTCCATGAAATTTTGTACAGTAAAATTTTGAAAAGCAGGAAGGTTTTTCAGGCCTGTAATACAATTGTTTAACATAATATATTTTTCTTTGAGCAGTCATTTGAGATATAGAAAAAGCTAAGTTCAGGGATTCTCCTCCAAATCAAAAAGACCAGGATCTTGGATTCTAAATATCTGTATAAAGATGTAAAATTGTGAACCAGAAGGATAAACTGAATTTGTCTCTAAATATTTGATCATAGGATCAATCGTTCTTTTTCATGACCAGAAGTTGGTGCATTGAAGGGATCAGAGCATAAGGCCCTCCACTGTGCTGTCTTTAAAATATGGACCAGGATTTCCCTCCCTCCTGAATATCAGTATGCACAATTTTGAAGCTGGAATGAATAAGGAATTTGCAAGACTTACAGTCAACAAATGCAAGTAAAGCCTACTTCTGTTGAAGGGGTATTAAAACTCTTGAAACAGAAATCTGCAAGTATGTGCCACCCAAGAATTCAGAAGAAACTACAATTGTCTTTTTCATGTCTTTGCAAATTTGAAGTAATAACATTGTTGCTTCATTATAAGGAGTAAACTATCATTATCAAGAAAAGAAGAAATATCTGATGAAAGCATTATAAATGGTAAACTAAAGAAATGCTTGAATTCATAATTCATATTTTTTTTAAAGGTTGTTGATTTTTTTTTTTTTCCAAATCTTAGTATGCAGTTCATGTGGTGTTCTCAGCCAATTTTTCTTTCAGTTGAAGCTGAGAAATAGCAAATCTTATGTGGTATTTGAAGTTTTTAGATTTGAGAATAGGCATAAAAATGTCTCCAGGATGACTCCTTGACTGGAATACCAAATCCTTGGATGCCCCCTGCTTCTTTTTTTTTTTTTCCTTTCTTTTTTTCTTTCCTTTTTTTTTTCCCCCCTGCCATCTCCTTTAAAAAAAGAAAGGAAAACTGATGTTGATTCCCTCCTGCATCCTCAGAGAAAAATTAGCTGGAATGTAGTGAATTAGCTTTCTCACAAAGGATGCTGAAATGGCTGATCAATGTACTGAATCAGCAAGTTTTCTTGCAAGAGAAACCTTAATAACTGAAACATGCAAGTTAGATTCATTGGAGAGGGAGTTACGGTTAAGAACAGTGACTTCCCATGTCATTAGTTTTCCCTATAATTTATCAAAAAAGCTCACGCTGAAAAAAGTACCAAGCAGTTGCTGAAACATTTGCTTCTTATTCTCTTACACTGAATAAGGCTTACAGAGCTACATATGAAGAATCGGTATTCTTGTAGCAAGGTCACCAGCTATGTACACAATTCTGTTGCTAAAGAGATGATCCTTCTGGGAACATAACTTCATCTGCTTGTATTTTCATCTTATGAAGAAGCAAAGTTATATGTGCATTAAAATTGAGGCAAATCTCTGAGGTAGATTTTTTTTCAGAACTGGGGCTTCCCTTTGTTAGGCAAACTGTTGCTAACCTGTTTGCAAAACAGGCACAGCAGACAGAGTTCATTGTTGCATGGCTCTTCCTTTACTTGCAGAATATTTCCAAAATGCAGTAGTGATCACTTGATCTTTCCCTAAGAAGCTATCCTGGTGCTTTCTGCAGGTCTTCATTCTCTCTGCCCCTCATTTACAACCCACCTGCAGCAGAATAGTTAATCAGCCTACTGCTTGCAGATGCTGCAAGGCAGCTTTGTGTCCATGGTCCCAGTTGAAATGGAGGAGTAAATTACTCAGTGTCTGGAACAGACACATAGGTCTGGGTGATGTCATCAAAAGAAATGAGTTGGGAGAGGACGTTTTTTCTCCCTTTCCCCAAGATTTATTAGGCTTTACAGACTTTGCTGCTTGTAAAGCGATGGATGTTGACCTGGGCTGGTTGGAGACCTCAGAGGCTCTAGCAACCAAGCATAGAGTCGATTCATGAGAACATACTTTGATCATTGCTGAAACATGCTGTTTTTACAAAATCAGGTCCAAAATGAAGCAACTTAAATGCATTTTGCTGAACCATTTATTGTGGATTGGCAATATGTAGCATATACTTTATGAAAAACAGTTCTCATTGTCGATTCCAAATTGCCCCAAACACGTAATAAAGGCAACTTGTTTTTTTCCAATTTAGACAGAACATAGAAATTTTGATCTGTTGCCTGCTGGCAATATCATCTGTTGCAAACATTACTTATCCTGAAGGTCAGGATAGTTTGTTCAACTACAAAACTGAGGTGGTGTGATGTTCCAATTCTTTAGAACTGATTTGTGGTACAATAGTTTGTAATCTTAACACCTTATTTCATATTTTCCTCTTCCCTGCAAATATTCTTGTGAATTACTCTAGTATTCTGACTAATAGGAACAGCATAATCCAAAATAATGGCCTGTAACAAAGAACAGGAGTCACATGACACTTAATAGTTTGCTCAATAGTCGGATTTTACTCTTCACATTCAGTGGATGCTAATTTTGCATTCCCTGTCTTCCAATGCTTCTGCACATGCCTTACTTTATGCAAACACTAACTTTCAGTATTTCAGTACATGTCACTCATTTTAAGTCAAGAATATGCATCTGTGAGGAGCAGAGGTCATTTAAAGTCATAAACTAGCACACCGCAAACAGAGACAACAGGCTTACAGGTGTGACTTTGCAGGATTCAGCACTGGTATGTTGACACAATGTTCAGTGTACTTTTATTTCTACTCATGGCTGGAAAAGGAAAGGCAAACACAGATCAGGAAGATCTAGTGGAAGGTGTGTTCCCCCATGGCAGAGGGGCTGGAACTAGATGATCCTTAAGGGACCCTTCCAAACCAAACCATTCCATGATTCTATGAAGCCTTCTTTTTATCCACACCCAAACTGAAAACCCAAGAAAAAAAAAAATAAAGAGAAACAACAACAACAAAAAACTATTTTAGAACTTGACATCTATGTCATTCATTAATTAAATGCTATGTTTCTCACGGTTACCACTACCCTCTAAACTGGTAGCAGAATTTGTTTACTTCTTCCAGAGAGACAAAGTTCTGCAGCTTTAGGCCAAGCCAAAGCCAGTTGAAGCTAGGTCAGTACAGTCACCCATTAGGAAGGTGCCAGGCACATCTCTGTGGTCTGTTTCCTGCAAACATTCAAGAAATGACATTAAGTGCCACTCTCTCTGTTCCAGGTATCCTCAGACGTCACAGAACAACCACCACTGCCAGGAAAACACCAAAACATCAAAATAGCCTTCTAGTTCCAGTCACTTCTAACTACTGTAGTCAGCTTTGGTATTGATTTTCTGACAAGAAATGACACTACAGAAATACCATGTTATCAATCATTTTCATACAGTTACAAATACGCCACAAGAATGTGAATTGTAATCTAACAGAAATATTCATTTTTAACATTATTCCAGTGCAGCAGATAACTTTCAGTGACTTTGCCTTAAATTTAGAGAGGCTCCATTAGAAGTTTGTGAAGGAACTCTGCACTGGCTTGCATGGCAGAAGCTGTGGTCTCGTCTAACAGCACACTGACTATTTCTACCTGAGACATATTTACAATGACACAAGATAACCAACTGCTTTGAAGAAGGTCATTCTGCACCCCAAGGTGGAAAGAACAGATGGAGAACTATTTTGGGCTGCGTTAGGAAAAACAGGCCCTGAAAAGCCATGCTTCTATTAAATTTTAAATATCATTAATTTTCATGTACAGCAAGTTTCAGCAAGAGTTATTATGGACTTTTATCAACAACAGTGATACAAATGTATCCCTTCAATTTCCTCCCTTATGGAAGTCTCATTCAAGTCTAAAGCCTTGCCAGCGCTATTCAGGATCAATGATCTGTCAAATCCTTACACTTCAATAATAGATAACATTTTGAATACATAAGAAGCAGTCATCTGCTGTGCACAGGAGACACACGAGAAGTTCAAGGAACCTCCCAGTCATTTTCACCGTAACCACCTGACATGCACAGCAGTTTCAAACCTGTCTTTTTGCCAGCTTTGCAGCTAGCTAGCAATTTCAGCTGCATATAGGCCTCCTCTTCCTGCCATCAAACAGGTCTCAGAGCGCTCCGAGAGGCCAACTGGGATGCCAGGAGTGGGTTTTTCATACTTTCTGCTAGATCAGCCCCATGGAGAACTCATTTGCCCAGTTCAGAAGCATACCAGTTTCCCTTTCCTTTACCAAGGGGCGCAAGAGTGCTTGGTTTCCTATACAGATGGTACATCTTCCTAGCTCTCTTCCCAAATCTTGCTCAAGCTGGTCACTCTAAAAGGATGGTGTGACAGGTACTTAAAAGATGATAAAATGCAGGTGACTTTAAGAACAAGATAACACTAAATAAAAATCAAGCAAAAGCCAAATGTTAAGTCTTCACTCAGTATCTTTTTCTTCCTCTGCTTTGATTGTGCACACGTGCTTTCGAGTCTGAATTCCACTGTGGATAAAGTATACCATTACCAAAAACCTACAGACACGCAGAGGAATACTCAGCAACTTCTACTGTAAGGGCCTCAGAATAACTTATAATTTAATATTATGATTTCAGTCAGCGTGAACAAATAGTTCAGATTAGCAGAGCAGAATGTTGCTAAGCAATGTTGTACAGGAGTTTATACAGGACCAGGGAGGGGAAGATCAGGGTGGAACAAGGAGATGCAGAGATGCGCATGGTTCCCTGCTCAGTAGGAAGAACTCCTTCCTTGCCACGCTCCTGAATGCATACAAAATGCAAAGGTATCACAGCAGCAAAATTATGTAGGAACACTCCATCACATTTAAGGAAGATAGAGAACAGAACATTATGTACTGAACTGCGAGTCTTTATCAGAAAACCTATATACAGTTATATACAAATACAATAATAAAAATAATAATGTACCTTACAATGTATAATAAATAAAAGTATGAAAATAATATATAGATATAGGCTATAGATACTTCATGTGGATGGTTGTTCAACCTAAGTTAAATAACAAAAGTTTCAGAGTCAGGCCACAGGCTAATTAATTTTCAAAATATGAACAGCTACCACATCTAAAACTGTAATTTGACCATTGGTTTGGAGAAGCTACATGGGTATTCAAAATAATTATGATGACTGGAGTTTAAAGGCAGCAAGATCTGAAAACACTTCTATGTTTGAAAACCTATAGAAGGTACTTGTCCTTTCAGCATTGCGAAGACAGATAATAGTAATTGTTTTAAAAGACCAACATTTGAAAAATCTATGATCTGTTGCAACCTTAACCACTCCTAAAAATTCGAATAAATTGCTGAGAATCCAGGGAATAAAGTTTTCCTAAGAAAGCATCAAAAATAAGATTACTAAAGAGATATTATATGTTAGGCAGCTCTTATTAAGTATATACCAGATATTGAAAAAAGCACTACAGTACTGTACAAAGTTTTTAAAACTTCCCATATTTTCCAAACATTTTACTGACTGAGGTCACTAATCTCTTTATATAAAACCTTTTTGTTTCCCCCACCACCACTTCAAAAAAGTCATTCCTTCCTCATTACAGTCATACACGATACCTCCAAAATGAACTCTCTTCATGGATCTCGACTTTTCAGCCATTGATTCTAACCAGCTGACTTGAATTTTGTATACTTCTGCATCCTCACGAAGAAAACCATCCCAGACACTTAATCTCAAATATGCTATCTGAAGCACATTAAAAGTTGAAGCTTTTCAAGAAATGTAGGATTTGACAAATGTTCTCAATTTTTTATACAAAATGCTGCTGAAAACAATTCTTATTTTTAAAAAACAGCAACAAAAATCCCAAATCAAGATAACCACAAACAGGAAGTCTTATTTCACACAAGTTATAGGCTGAGACTCAAAGCCCACATCCTTTCAGTTCCACGCTGTACCAAGAGATTTTTTTTTTTCCCTGATGTAGGTTTCCATGGAAATGCATCAGTCACTAATCTAAATAAGTGCGGGTGAAGGACGCCTGAAAACCTAGAGCAATTACGCATGCCATTAGAGGAAAAGAATATGATTCAACCCAGCTATTAGAAATGTGGCACAGCTATCACTTCTATATATTGTTGTAGTGTTCTAAAAACAAAACTGCTTCTCTGTTTTTTTAAACCCACTCTTTTACTGCCTATAAGAGGGGAGAAAAAAGAAAAAGCATTAAAAATACCTCTCACGTAACAAGCACACAATGAAGTCAGACCATATCAATTGCAAACCACAAATGTTGTTAATAACACATTTATTTTGCAATGACAATCCACTGCACGTGAAAACTTGTCTTTCCATTGTGGGTCAAAGACACTTCACTTTAGTTATTTTGATGAGCAATAGGGAAGTGAATACTTTGATCTGCATTACAGATCTAATGATCCTTAAAAAATTTTGATGTAAATACAAAGTCTGATTAATATGTTACTAAACATCTATTTGTAACCAGAGCATGCATGTCAGCCATAGGTAGGTCTGTACTGACAAAGATAATTGCAATTCAGCACCCAAATTAACTTTGTGTAGCACATAATGTACATTTGTGTAGTACATGGGCACAAATTCCTTTGTTTGTGTGCAAGTACTTACAGCTCCATTACACTGCACATACCAATTCCCAGAGACTCCCTGTTGAAGTTTTACCTCTGTCACACAGTGTGTATGTCTCACCTGGTTCAGGTTGCAGAACCATGAGCGGTTTGGTATCCATGTCAGCTAGCTTTCTTGCTCTCCTGCTGCTTTGCACTCAATGCATTCCTACCTCTTGTCACACAGGAAAACATCTAACGATTTGGAGCAGAGGCTGTGCTGTTGAATATGAACAAATGCTTTGCCATAAAGGCAGAGAGTCTTTCCAGACTATTTGAACTGTATGATGACAGTTGTTTTTACCTTTCCCTCAGTCTTGAACTATTGTAGTACTACTTATAAGTGGAAATACTGGACAACCATGAAAAGATCCAGTTTTTGGATTCTAATGACAGTTTTGTCAAGTTCTTATTGTCTATACTAGATTTCACAGAAAATGTCTCCCAAACACTTGTAATTATATATGGGTGAGACTTGTGAATAAATAGTGCTGTTCGAAATTTTGGAGCACAGATTTGAGATGTAGCATCTATGCTACACGTATGTATGCCAGGAGTGTGCTACTTCTAGTCCTTTTGTCAAGTCTACTTGAAATCATTGTGATTTCAGCCAACAGACATTGCAGTAAGACCACAAGCAGTAGGACCTGAGAAGCAGGAAGCACATTTCTGGAGGAAAAGACCTCTTAAATTTTTAAGTGCACTCAAGTCTCTATTCTGTGCAAGTTCCATTTCCAGTCCACAGCTAAGCACTCCTCATCTACCTTCAAGTGCTGGATAGACCTAGCAAAACAACCACTTAGTCGGCAGAGAACCAGTGTCTCTTACATGCTCAGGGTTCTCCTTGCTGACATCTAGCCACCGCTGGGAATAATGTCTAATTAGTTAAATTCAAATTCATATGATGGAAAAGCCGGAATGGAGGAAATGAAAGACAGCTTAGGCTAAGGCTAGCAGAGAAAGCAATGTGAAACAAGACAGGAGCAGCAGCAACAGAACCTGCATAGGAGAAGCATGGGACTATGGGAAGGAGCGAAGGGTAATGAAGCAAACAAGACATGTAAGAGTCTGTGAATTAGACTGGATGCCACTCAGGGCCAGGACTTAGTCTGAGACTGCTTGTTCCAACCCTTACTCATACAGAGGGTAACACCACGCTGTTCCCAACCTGCTGCTAATCAAACCACAGTAAAAAGTACATCTTAGGTTTTAAACCCAGCAGTTCAGATACTGTCTCTGGCTATCCTACAGGCTATAATTTAAGCACTTTTTTTGCTATAGCTTCACTATCTCAGTCTGGCAGTTATGGGAAGAACTATGATTGCAGAATCATTAAGTCTAATGAATCTAAGCAGCAAGTTCGTGTCATTTTATATATGTATACTGCATGTCCCTGCCATTTTGCTACCCATGTAATACAAATACTAGCGCTGTGCAAGAGCTTTATATGCAAACCTGAAAGTATAGGCAGTAACAGTTCTAGCTGAGTATTTAAAAGATGTACCATCAGAAAACATGATTACTAAGCATGGACATTAATGAATATTTGACTAATGAAGAGTGGATTTGTAGTCCATCACAAAGCTACCAAGGATGAACACTTGCGTTACTATAGGTTATGGATGTGCAAACCAGAAAATGTAAAATACAGCAGTTAAAAAATAAGCTGAACTGCCAGTGACAAGAGCTTGAGTTTGGAGGTAATATACAGACAAAGCAACTCACCAGTTAAAAAATAAAATAAAGATAGACTCCAAGATACACTGCATCACTTACCTACTGGCTAAGAAACTGGTTAAGTGTACATAAAGGGAGTGCTTGAATTGGACTCAGGTTGCTGTGAAGCTTACATTTGGGGTATTTGCAAAAGCAAGTATAAAAATGGCTTATGAGTTAAAAGTTCATCCCTAGACTAACGAAGAGTTCCTCGAATGACAAAATGAGAAATGGGAGAGCTAAAATGTGGGGAAAGTACATTTCGTTCTTGTTGTTTACTTCTATATCAATATTTCCATAATCAGCTATTCCTCATTCAGGATAGACCTTTAAAAAGGCTGCAGATTAGACACTAAAGCAAGGAATTAGAAGAGAGGCAGATAATTTGTCTTTGCTCCTTCTGTTTTCACCATTTTAGTGACTGTGACTCTAATGAAGAGGAGGGTAAAGAGGATACATGGAAAAATTACATGGAAGTAGCTCATGTGTTAGTTATTAAAAAAAAGTGAACGCATTGTCCAGATGTATAGCAGAAGATAGTTAGAACTATCTTAGATGTTATATATGTTATAAGGACATATATGTTCAATTTCATTGCCCAATTTCAAATTTTGAAAAAAAAAAAAGGAGGCATATGTATAAACTAAGAACACTTAAAGATCATGTTACAAGTCAGCTTGATTATAAATTATCATTTATGTTAGATTTTAGTTTGTTAGTTCTAACACTTGCACTTAAATGCCTTTTCTTCATCTGCTGGTCTTCAAAAAATCAGCAGAAAGTAGGTCTTCCTTCTCAAATGTGACAATCTTTTACCTACATCTCAAGCTAGACCCTTTCAATTTTCATTTTCTAACATTTAGTCCAATCTAGATTGGGAACTTATTTTAAAAGTGACAGTAAAATGCTTTTCAAAATAAAGATTTTAGATCTCTACTACGACAGCAGACATACCCTTAAAAAGTTTTATTTATAACACACTTTGAAACCCTTAGGAAATACAATGTCAGGAACAGATCACTAGAAAATTGTGTGTCTTTAAATTGTACACTGAATTAACTGAATAGCGACTTGGCCAGTTATTGATCAAAATCCACCCTCACTGAAGTGACTATTAAAGCAAAGAGCATATTATGACACACAGATTTTGAATCATATTTGAACGTGTAATTGTAGGAATACATAATTGCCACCAAAAAAGATTTCAGTTCAAATAATGTCATTCAGATGATATTGTCTAAATTCAAGTGAAGATAATCACAGAAGTGATCACTATGAATAGCAAAAGACAAGCTCATTACTGTAGCTCAACATTCATAAAGTCACTATGAGTATCTAAATCTTTGGGGTATTTCTCCCCAGAATAGCATTGCAATTTAGAGAATTAGTTAACTGAGGCACAGGGAGTGTAAACAGCATGCCAAAGACTACAGTGAAAGGCAAAGGGAAGGCAATAAACCTGTTTTAAAGTAGTTCAACTGAAATAGCATTTTAGCTTTAAGTTTGTAACTCTAACAATAAAAATGCACATTTGCTAGCTGTTACAGACATGTCAAAATATATTTTCTAAGATATTCAAAGGCCAAAAAAGCAGGAATAGCAAAAGACATTTCCAGCTGTTTTCTGTAAGTCTAAATGACTAATTCTTGGAAGCAAGTAGCGATATGGAAAGGAATTCTCTTAAGACTGATATGTTCCTGAAACTCCATTATGTATCATGCTTAATGCCTATAAACTAATAAGAAAAAACTAATTATGTTGCATCTTTGTGCTTAAGAGATTTTTAGTTACGAGATTTGCAAAATATTATAACTGAAGAAATCAAATACTCTGGGTATATTAGCCATGTGAAAAAAAATCCATGAGGCTGACTGACGAGGAGGAGTAGAGAAAGAAGCAAACAGGAATTCAGCCACATTACACAGTCAACAGTTACCAACAACTCTGTATTTATGTATCAATCATACTTCGGTAGAGAACACCATTACCTTTGTCCAGCAACAGCGCATCTCTATGCAAAATCTTTGTTTTATACAATTGGTAACAATAATCTCTGCTAAGCTTAATGGTTAACTGGAAGAGAACTAACAACCTTGGTGAAGATTCAGCTTTTATACATCACGATTCTTTACAATTCCAGATCTTTAAAAATAAAAAATAAAAGAAGTCTATGACCAACTGTAGGTTTCAAAATACTATCTGCTTGAAAGCATAACAGTTTGGTGGTCTGGTCCAGAGTCCCAGTGAAAGGGGAGTGCTGGTCAGCTTCGTAGGTCCTCACCCCAGAAAGGGAAAAGGTGTAATTAGAATTGATCCTTGATCATAAGGCAAGAAGCCAACCTCTCAGCTGTCCGGTACTGGGGCCCCAAACCAAAGGGACAAATCAGCAAACTGGGCTGGCAGCTAGGGGTGCCAGAGGACTTACTACCTAGTGAAGTTCTGCACAGTGTTGAAGACTAGAACAGTTTCTCCCCAACAAAATGTGGAAGAAAATAATGGAGAGTTAATTCTGCAGCCTATTAACCTATCATGACTGATGGGGTTCTCTAGAACACATTTTTCTTCCCGCATCCTAAAGAAAAACATTTTAAATGGCTTGACTTAATGAACCTCCCCAAAACACTTTAAAGCTTGCTAACACTTACTGAAAATGTAGCCTTGACCTAACAACAACTTTTATATGGTGGACTTTGAGACATAAAAAACTTCACTGAAAAAACGACAAAAAAGAGACTTTGAATTAGTGAATTTTTGTTCTGTACAGGTGTCTCAAACATAGGATGCACTTAACTGAGATATGTACTTAATAGGTTTATTCCATTCTAAAAACATAATTGAGTATATTAAGCCAACCTGGATTAGCCATCTCTCTTTACCTCATAATCATACTCCCTCTTCTCACCATTCTGCCTCTCTCCTTATCTCTTTCCCACATATGAATTGCATCTCAGCATACTCAAACTTAATCCTCAAAGAGACCGTGCAAATCTAATCCTCCAAATATATCATCAAAAAATCCTGTTTCATTCTATTTACCATAATCCAGCACACAGACAGTACAAGAAATAATCACCTAATAGCGATAACGATTTCTACAGTTTGAAGAGTTCTTTTGACACTCAAAATGATCCAACTGATTAAACAATTATGCTTTAATACATCACTGGCTAATTACGCTTTACAGGACTGCTAGAGCACTACAAGTCTTTGGCATACATATAACATCACAGTTGTTTTAGGAGAGAAAGAGCATATAACTGCTTTTAAATAAGCTTCTTCCCTATCACATAACCTGAAGTTGACAACTTGTCACTTCAATAACATTATGATGTCAAAATTTTAAAATAATTTTGTTTGAAAAAGTCTCATCTAGAAATGGATAACAGGAATAAGGTGGCTAAAGGTAAACTTGCTATTCACAGCATATTATTTGTAATTAAATTTAGTTCCATCAGCTTTAAGTGCATTTTGTTATCAAAAAACGATCTGATTAATAACTCAGATTATTAATAAAACCCCATATACTTCCACAAACGCCCAGACCTCACTGGGATGCTTGTGGAAGCTACCACAGATTGAGTGATTTTTTTTTAAACCTGAAGTCCTTATTTTTCTTGACTTGCAATCACAAAATCAATTGAGATATGTTAAATGCTGACAGCACTAGGCCAACTCCACGCAGGTGTTTTCAGGACTGATCAGCAGGGTGTTCCTCTCAGAAGTAGAGGAGTAATAACACTTCTTGCTGAAAGCCTTTTATCAAAGAAATGTCATAAACTGAAATGCTAGTTATACATAACTATTTCTAACCCTGCCTGTAGATGCAAAACACTCAAAATAAGTAGCCTCCAATCCAGAGATATTCTTAGTAAAGCAACTAATCTCATTTCATGTTAGCAATGTTTACTTTACTAAATAAGCTTCAGAGATCTGACTTCCCCCCCAAGATGTTGTGTTGAAATCCATCTGTTTTGTTCCTGACGTAACAGAAGCCATCATACATTTTGCTCTGAGATAAAATGAAGCAGAATGGTCACTAGCCAAAAAAGGAATTAGTAGTTTCCTAAATACATAATCAGAAATTTAATGAAATGGTCTTCTTTACCAAAAAGGCTGAAGAGCAGAAATTAGCAGGAGGGGTGAAACTATCTCGTCAGATTTGTGGAAAGTACAAATTACAGAGAGGAGAAAGCTCCTGTAGATTTTATAAGTCAAGTTCAATTAAAATGTGCATTTACTATGGATATTTGGAATCAATACCATCAACATGTTAAGCTGTCCTCCTCTAGAAGACGGAGATGTTAAAAACATTTTAGAAAACTAACATTTTCTACATTAGTTTTCTAGCATCTTTCTTACATAAGTAGACATAACTTTTGGCATTTTCAGCACGCGGAAGCAACAAGAACCACTTGGAAGTAACAGCAATGAAAGGAGATGAGGCATATTTGTATGGAAAAGTACTATTAGAAGTTATCTTAATTGCAGATACATTACTCAAGGGCTTGCTAGATTTTCCTCGCCAGAGCTGAGAGCTGATAGGCCATATGCCTTTGGTACACGTGCCAAATGCCAAGAGTAGGGCAAACATTAGGCAGTCTTTCTTATGTTCCTTGGGCCATTTCAGATTCCTTACCCAACTGACAGTCTGAGGAACTGACTTCATAGATGCACAATATTTTACTATAGTCACTAAGTAGACTATATGCAGGCTTTCAATGCAGACAGTATTAACATATACAATATTTTCCTTATAAACA
>VXAL01018803.1:37208-63592 GCA_013399475.1 Chauna torquata
GAGGTGCAGCTGAACAACCTCACCTCTAGAACTTCATTCCAGGAGTAGCATCCAATACATACCGTTGACAACTGACAGAAATCAAAGAAAATAACTCCTGCACATGATACTTCTCAGGATGAGAAGTGGCAATACTTCTCAGGATGAGCACACTGCTTCACAAGGTGCAAGGCATGCCACTGCTTTCCAGCTCTGAATAGAGTCTGTCAGCATGAAACGGATTGCGATATTGAGGTCTTTATAGTGCTCAGGTGCAAGCAGGGATTTACTCCAAGCTGCAGTACGTAACAGTAACAACACTGTAACAGTCAACAAATAAGTGAAATCTGGGCGTTTGTTTTTAAGAAAATCATTTCCATTCCAGACACTCTCTGTTTGTAATGAAACATTCTTACAAAATTGATAATGTGATTTCTTTGGACTTCTTCACGGGAACAAAACCAAGAGTGACGTTAAGACTAAAATATCAATGCTGTCAGCGTGAAAACGGATAGAAGCAAACAAACAGACAAACCACAAATAAACCCTCACAAACCCTGAAGAGCTCCTAAAAAAATGAGAAGATCGATAAACTAAGCAAGTAAAGCTATGCACATGACATTTCAGCAACATTAGCAATATCCCATTTGATTTGAAACTTTATAAAACTATCTTCACAAATTGGCTAGCAAAACTATGCTCTAAAGAAAACAAGACAAAGGATGTCATTTTGTCTCTACATAAAACCTCAGTATACCTACATCTTGAGTACTACGGGCAGTCCGAGTATCACGGTAAAACTAGATTATTATTTCAGTTACTGGTTAAGTAGGAAGTTATGTAAAAAAAAAATAAGGTAAATGATGGAGGTATTTTATTAGTCAATTTGCCAATTAGCAGTTAAAATACATTGATATCAGGACAGATTCTAATTACTTCATGAATGCATACTATTAAATCTGAATTTCTGGTGAAAAAAAAAAAATCTTCCTGTTCCCACAGCCATAGTTTATATGGTGTGAGAGAAGGATTTTCTTTACATCTGGGCTGCTTTTTCAACTGACAGGAAAGCCAGGACTCAGGATTTTCCCAGACTGATAGTCTCCTGATGTTTTAAAAGCTTGTTGAAGCTACCAAGAGCTAGTACACAGTATTTTCTCTCTCTCTCACAAAGAGGGTGAAAAGCAAAGAGCAGCCACGTAGGACAGAGCCTTTTGGGACAGCATCCTTCACAGTGCTCTGAGGCCACTGCTCCCTCTTAGGATTCATAGGTTTCTTGCAAGAGCTAGCCCTGGGTATACTAGTAAGACATAAAACACCTTTTGAAACCTCTTCACTAGGCTTCATATACAGTTCAGTGCTGCAGGTATTATATAGGAAGAACAAGGATGACTAGATACGATTTTTTCACTTTTACAGACTGTATATAGTAGTTTTCCAAGTTCGGAGTTGATTCTGCTGTAGATATGTAGCAGCAAATCAACTCAGAAATGAGAATAATTTCTGACCAGGAAGGAATTCAAATTTCTCCTTACATTGATAATACCTAAACTTCAGTGTCATTGATAGAAAATACTGTTTTTATTTCCCTCTGAGGATCTACCCTGGTATAAAAGATGTTTGCTATTTACACTCTTCATACCTTTGAGGTGTGACTGTTACTAAGATAACCTGCATAGCTTTCTTGCATATTCTGAATACATGCTCAAATCTTCATTTACTCAGCTGTATGCATGCAACTATTTGAAAACAGAATTTACTGAAAGATATAATCTGCTGCACAATGTGCAGCTGCAGGTAGGGACAAAGAACTTCAGAGTTTAGTTTCTTCCCCTATCAAAAGCAAGGCTATGGACACCTGGAAGCCCAAGATTTTGCCTCTGACCACTGAGGAGTTCAAAGATACTCATCAAGATAATAGTAAGTGACTTCATGTTCTTTCTGCTCAGCTGAGCACAGTACAGATAAGATTGTACCATACTCCAATCTATTTTATAGTTTCATACAGTAAAAACTCATGTGACTGTCTTGCATTTTTTTTTGTAAAGATTCCAGTACCGGTTATTCATTTGCAGTTATTTCCCCACTACATTATATCTTGCATGATCATTAAGTAGCTATTAGTATTGCATATTTTACTTTGGCATTTATGTTGCATATAAAAAGATTAAAGA
Organism: Chauna torquata; assembly: GCA_013399475.1. NCBI lineage: Eukaryota > Metazoa > Chordata > Aves > Anseriformes > Anhimidae > Chauna > Chauna torquata. The sequence continues at coordinate 39,362 of VXAL01018803.1, forward strand.
ATAATCAACCACTCTCTTTTCATTTAATTATTTCTGATTCACTAACTATATTTCCAGTAGATTATGCAAAGTGATGAAATGTTATTCTTTACAAAAAAAGCATATTTATTATTAGCAGACAAGACTACCAAAAATAATATGCAACTATTAATGCTAGACAACTATAACATAGCCAGTATCTTTGCCACACACACACAACCTCTGATCCTATATGATGGATTAAATGGCACAAAAGACCCACCCTGAAGAGGGCTTTTTGTGTGACATGATTTTTTTAAGGGAACTTTCTTAGGTAAAATGAATATAGAGAGATGTCTATCACAAGTTTAAGGAACACAACTAAATAATCCCCTAATATATACACTTCCCCTTCTCTAACTATTTCCACTATGCCTTAATCATTTTTAAGTCATAGTATCATAACAGTTGCAGTATTTTTTAAATGAGAAACCATGTTTTCCTTTCCTAAGTGTCTGCTTGTAGCTGAAGAAAATAGGAAACAGTAGATTATACTCGCAAAAACAGAGTTAGAAAAATCTCAACTTAAATTAATGAAAAAGATTTTTCATTTCTGAAGATGACGCCCACAGGAATTCAGACCCCACTGATACAGAACCAACAATACAAGAGCTGTAGCCTGATACAACACAATCACACCAAGACCTATCCAAATCTTGTCAAGGAAACACTTCTGGTTTAGCTCAGGTTTTCCCCTGCATCCTTGCTCTCAACAGAAAGGCTCACAATTATGCTAAATCGTCCATATTTAAACAAACAAACAAACAAACACCAAAAAAACAACAACAAATCTACAAACATACACACATATAAACCATATAACAATCTATGGAGGATCAGGAAAGATCCTACTTAACTCTTTGTTCATTTACTCCTACTGAGTGTTTCACAGGACACAATGTTTTTTTCTGGCAGTGTATTCCATCCCTAATTTAACACACATAAACATCAAGATGCACGATTTATAACTGGGTAAAAATGAACAATCCATCCCCCTTACACCTTCCTGCCACACATAACCTACTCAAAACAAACACAGAAATATGCAGGCAGACAGCTGATCAAGAACCCAAAGTTTATATGGATGTTCACTTTTATACCATCAACATGGCCTCCCTTCACCATTTACTCATCTCGTTCAAAAACCATCCAGTGACCCTTTAGTCTAGGTTTCAGTGACCTCCAGTCAATATTTCTATTTTGCCACAATTCTCCCATACTCTACATCTGGCCAGACAAGTAGGAGAGGGACAAGACGGGTTCACTGACAATTTAACCAAGCCTTCCTTCTCCCTGCTCATATTTGATCTTCCCATGCCTCCACCAACACTGTTAAAGCAGCTTAAGCAAGTTATTAGAGCTTTTTGCCTCTAACACCCACATCTTCTGTGTTACATGCAAATAAGCAACTACTTTGATTTTATTTTAAGATATCTATTTTATAGTGCACTCCTTCCATACAGAGGAGGAGTGACTGTAGCCTACTTGAAAGGGACTGGGAGTGAAGCGAGCACACAGTGGGATGAAGGCAGTATGAATTATATTTAACATGTTTAGAACACATGCTGTGTTATACCAGCAATGCTTTTGCTTATTTTTTGAAATAAGTATATCTTTGTGTTATTAGTTTTCACAGAGTTTGCATACTGCTGGAGTACAAATCTATCACGTAGGTAAGATAACCAAAAGTATCTCATCTCTCCCTTAGTAACCAAAGAGAGGTCCCACTCACTGTTGATGACGAAGACTAGCCTGAAGAAAACAATTTGTTAAAGCAGTAGGTACTACAGCCTCATCATTTCTAAGCTATGACAGAGCACCTTTGCCACAGGCTGAAAGTAGAACAGGTAGAAGCATTCATTTCTGCAATTGAGCGGAGACAAGGCACAAAGCATTTAGGGGCAGGGAAGCGTGCAGGAGATGTTGTTTAGCAGCACAGGACATTTACTTGGGAGAACATGGATGCCTGTTCTAAGGATTATCCTATACAAAATTCAGATGAAAATGCTGGGTAACGTGAATGTCAGAGCTTCCTTTTTGTGTGTGAAGCAAGCAAGGAAAAAAATACAAGTCACAGCTACACAGAAGTTTTCTGGAGAATAAATCTGAAAGTCTGTGAGACGACCATAAAAATCTGAACAGAACAGGTGGGAGAGGAGATCAAGTGAGAGGAAGAGACAGACAGCAGGGCCTGGGAAAAGCAGCTGGTATTGGAGACCAGTAAGGCATAAGTGCCTTCAGGTGAGATGAAGCAATAAACCACAGTATGGGAAGAGTTACAGGAAATATATGGTTTGGTCAGAAGAATGCCAAGGAATGATGTATTAGACTGCTACAATTATTTCTCTGAAAAAAATGTCTTCAGAGAAATGTATAAAATAGTACTCGGGAACAGTATTCAAGATTTAAGCTCAAATACTGACAAATCAGGAAGAAAAATCTGGAAACTCACGTAAGTATTTTTTTTCATTTTGTATAGCTCCTCAAATACATTTAGAGAGTTATCAAAATTTCACAGAACAGTTTAAGATAGAAGAAGAAACTGTCAACAGCTACAGCAAGAGGAATCTAAATAAAAGATGCAAGCTACACTGATTCTTGATGACACAGGAATATTTGACAGAGTTTTCTCCATTTGAATTCCAGTCCCTTACACTCACACTGTTTCCTCGTTGGTTTAATAGGACTGCCACCTACTGAGTTATCCTTGTCTTAATATGACACTAGGAAAGAGATTAACATTACCTTCAAATAATGAGAATTTTGATAGCAGATTTTACTTTTTCTTATTTATACATGAAGACCCAATAAAGTATCTAAATCTTTAAGGTTTAGAGTGTCGAACACCATTTTTCTTTGATCCAGAATCTGTTTTGGTATTAAACTGAAAAGTCTTGCTAGTAACTGTTCAAAACTACAAGGTTCTTAGGTTATGATGAGGGCACATTAGAGATCAGCACAGGGAAAGACATCAAATTAATAATAATATTAACACCTGAAGCAAGCTGGCTACCCCAAATCTCACCAGTTATACTGAAAGATTCAGGTAGTGCAGACAGCATGTAAAGCAGCGTGCTCTTCTACCTTACTGAGCCCTTTCCTCTGTGCCACTGAGGCAATAAAAACAAGCAGCAAACAAGGCTGGAGAACGCTGCCTGCAGTAAACTGATGTTACTCAACGGCGGAACACTGTTTACAGCCACTTGAGATACTTCACCTCTCATTTTGAATTATAACAAAATAGATGAGTCAGATCTGAAACACAGCTAAGAAATCAACGATGACTGCATTTATTCATTCTAAAATATGGCACTGACTGAGGTAAAGCAATTGCCATGTAGCCAGTTAGTGCTTACAGCCTTTACTAGAACAATACGCTTTTAATTACTCCCTGTGTTTTGCAGCACTGTGATAGTTTTGCCACAGGTTTTATCAAGAAAGGTCCTCAGGTCCAAATGGAATTTCTGATAACCTGCTTCTCAGAAGTCTATCATGGCATTGCAAGCACACCCTGTCCCAATCCTGTAGGAGACAATACCAGTAAGTATCTGTACTCATCCTCTGATTATCAGAGCTTTCCTGCAGTTCTCCTCCACAAAGAGAGCTGATGTTGTTGATTAGTTGCTTTCAGTTTTAAGGGCCTGGAAGACGTGATCTTACCTAGAACATTTTATAGTGATTGATTATTGCCTGTAAGGAGTGTGAGCAAAGAACATAACATATTCATAAATCTGCATTAATCTATAATCTAAAAACATATTTCCATATATAGTAACTAGAAAATTATTCAAAAAATTTTACGCAACACTGTTAGTGTTCAAGGCAAACTACACTGCTTAGAAAGTGTAACCTCTAAAATAACACAATAAAATTCTTCCTTCCCCCATCTCTCCCATTGCCCTAATGTGCCCTTTCTTAAGTTTTTATGTTCAAGCATGAGTAACAGTGGATTGAAATGTGGCTGAATACAAAATAAGCATTATATATTATTTTTCCCTTAAATTCTGTACCCAAAGAATGCCATCTAGTGACCATCTACAATGAATACAGAATTGGTATCAATAATGCATCTCCCTTCAACTGCTAAGATAACATATTACACATAGGATGTGCATTTTTTTTTTTTTTTTTTACCTCCTCGGTTGAGAAACAGAAAGGATAAGATCTTAACTAGAGTATTTTTATTCCTAATGCAAGAGTCCTTGTTGCAGACAAGGACATCTGACCTCCATCTGTAAATATGTCACTTCCTCAGTGCTTCAGTTACTCCATCCAGAAGGTGGCTTCTGTCTTGCAGAACATTTTTAGGATAACTGCATCTGATGCTGTATGCGTCTACAGCTAAGCACTGAGGCATTTATGGTTTCCCAGCATTTTGTAGACAGGAAAAATCCCATTTTCTCTTGCTACCCCATTTTTCTTTTTTTTTTTTTTCCCTCCTTAAGAAGAAACATTAAGATTACTTCCCTATAAATTAAAAACTAATTGCAGCATTTTCTTCATGTATTGTATTGCAACAATATTGCTTACACAGCACATTATAAAAGACAGATGGTATGATGTCTTGCCTGCACTGAAACATGCAAAATATTTGAACACAAACCATATTTTACAAAAATCCTAAAGGCAAGAGTTTTCAACAAGCCCTCCTACCATGTAATAAAGATTATAAAATGCTTTGCACTTCCACAACAAAACTTTGTCTCAAATACTAAGGTGATCCTAGTCACTCACTGTCTAATAAGAGCGTATTTTGTGACATGATACTGAAGACTATAATATTTCAGTGGTATAAGAAGTTTAGAAAAAGAGAATGGCTTCATCTGAATAATATTACCAGATATATACTATTTCAAAAATATTCTTATTTTTTACCATTGTTTTTGTTCCTGATATTCAAAGATAAATTTGACTTTTGATTAATTTAGGCTAATACTTGCACTACTCTTTTTCCAGATTAATTTTGCATTTACTTGAAAAAAGTAATCTTTCAGTAGGAGTCAACAGAAACAGAGACGAGCAACTGCTGCCATTACCCTCAGAATACAGGCTGGACTACCATGGTGTTAATCACAAACTTTGTAAGTAATAAGCAGAGAGCTGAGATTGCATTCAGTTGATCACAGAAAAACTAACTTCACTATAGAAGTCTCATTAGAAAACTTGAGTAAGGTCATGTTCTCTATATAATTTGATAGCAAAGATGAACTCCTTAGAAGCCCTCTCAGTCTTGATGAAATTGCTTATTAGGACATATACTCTCAATCTTGATGAAATTGCTTATTAGGACATATAAAAAAGGCTTTTGCATAATATCAGATTGAAAGCTGCAACTTATGCCAATTTGTAATTAATAATTACCTTTAAAAGCTCTGTATTAAAGTTAGATGGTTCCACCAGAACATGTACAGACAAAAGCACAGCACCAGATAGATTTCAGGAACAGTACTGTTACCATCCTTATTCATCACCAGGTAGTGGATTAAGATAAATCCCTCACACAAAATATGACTACCTACACAGGGATTTACCTTCCTTCAAATAGGTACGTTCTAAATGACCTAAAAAAAAAAAATGTACTGAACACTTCTGCGTTCATTTATCTTATTAATCTCTCTCCATTCAGAGAAATTCATAATACTGTAGTTCTACTAGTTTGTAAGATAATCAATATAGCAAACTAAATGCAAACAACAGTTGAAGTGCTCTTTGGATAACAGTTATAAGGGATGACATGAGAAGTGTCAGAGAAAGAAGCACCTTTGTGTGCTCACTTTTTTGGAACAAGGCAGCACACCCATGAGCTTATCTGAAACCCAAAGGGAATTTAAACAAAGGGTACAAAAGACACGTTCACTCACAGCAACCAGAAGTTAAACTGGAGAATGAAATTCAAGTTTTGATTGTATCTTTCTAAAATTCTGCTGCTGTAAGTAAGAGTAATTGATTTTCTGTAAGGAAAAGATGCAATCAGCAAGGTAAGAATGTAGGAAAGCTTCTGAATATTGATATTCCAGATGAAGATACCAGAACAGTAAGATTTATTGAGAAATAAGTTTCTAAACAGATGCTTGAGATTTTAATATATTACTGAAGTTAACTGATTTGAGTAATACAATATTTGAATTTCGAGAAGCCTTGACTTAAATGCTCACCAAATGCATATGATAACAATTCTAAACATGTTATTGTGTCCAAGATGTTGAGAAACCTATGAAGGAGGTACATTAACAAGCACTAGGTCACGTGTTATGTACAGCAGTAGGATGGTCTGTAGAGTCCTTTTTCTTTTTGTACTCTAGAATAGCTTGCCAAGAACAGTAGGGGAAAAGCCTTAAAAAATGTCTCTACATTCAGTCTTGATTAATAACTTAATAACAAGGCAGAGAAAAAATAATACAAATCAGTGGTACATTCATATACAAATAAAAGTATGTTCGAACACAAAAGCAAAATGAATACTGCAAAGTGACTGGCAAAATCTGACTTGGGACATCAAAAACAAGTGGTTTAAAAATGTATGGCATGCATAGGTTTCATAAGAGGGGGAATTGCAATGTTATATTGTGCAGTTCTTATAAAAGCATTTAAAATAATCATAGAGGTAAAAATTATGAAAGACAAACACATAGGTAGGAAGTTGTATGAACACAACCCAAAACCTGCAACTAGTTAATTATCTATGGAGTTGTCTTGCAGTTGACTGACTTGTACATGCAAGGAAGTTGCAAGCTGTAAATGGAACTTTGCAGCTGTGACATCTATGAAGACATCTCTCCTGCTGTTATTCTCTGCTGTGTGAGGCCTTCTCATTTCTACTCAATTGTTTATTTCATGAAGTTTATTTAAAAGCAAAAGAAAAACAACAATAAAAAGCAACCTTGAGTTATCTTAAAGAACAATAAAAAGTATAAATAACTACATCCAGGACAGAGTTACCATCATCACTTCAGCCTCACTACTCAAAAAAGTGTTTGTGAATAGTTTGTGAAAGTGTTTGAATGTATCATTTGTTACATATTCTCATGAAATAAATTTTAGATTAAAAATTTTTTAAGTGTCATGCCACTTCTTCATCACCTCTCTGTATAAAGAATTTAGGAATAAAGTTGGCTAACTTCAGTACTCTTTTTGACCTGAAGGCATACACCTGCAATTCGAAAATGAAGCAAGTATCACCTGCCCACGTGCATTAAGCACTTCAACCCATTAAGTGAGGTTAAAATATTCAAGAATTCCCTTGAAAAGAAAGGAAAAAAGAGGTCTTAACACTCATTTCTTCAAGGCACAGGCAGGTAGCTGCTACGTCTCCTACAGTAACATGTCATTCCACAACCGCTCAGGGCACACAGATGAACCACCTGGTTATGCAGGAGGTAGTGGGTGGGCAACCACAGCACCCACAGCCCCATGTTCTCTGCTATCCCTACTCCCTCACCTCCTCACCCTTGCAGCCCACCTGGCCACTTGCTGCCACTGTCCCACCTCACCCTCTCAGCAATCCGCTGCCTGACAATGTACCAAGACCTTTCTGCTTGCTGCTCTCTCTCTCAATGTGGAGGAACTAACCTGAGACTTTTCACCTCTACCAGGACTGAAAAACATTCACGATGTGTAGGAATTTGGTTACCCAACACTTCTGCTGTTACATCAAGTTTGATCTCAAGAAATGCACAACACATTATAAAGTCATGGTGGGGAGGTACCGATGGATGGACAGACAGCAAGAACACACAAGCCCTATTTCTTTAGAAAAACTAAATTAATAGAAGCTTTTTTTTTTTTTTTTTGGTAAACTAAAGCCTTTCCTTAAATAAATAAATAAAGACTTTGGCAATAGTCCACTTATAAAACTAAATCTTTAAAAATATCTCTTACTAGCAATGATACAATTTTTTAAGTCTCTTAATATTTAGTATAAGCAATATTTCCAACAAAGTGCTGTTCAGGTCTGGGAAATATGGTTCCCAGGAAATCGGTGATCTCTTACATTGGTCTCTTCCCCGAATGAGATTCCAGCAGGGACAAATGGTATTTTAAGCCTACCAATTTCAGTATCCAAGTAATCTGTTTGAGCTATCTGAAACATGAGGATTAAAGAAAAAATCCTTGTTATCAATGAATCTTATTAGAAAGCCTAGATTCTTTTCCCAGTGTACAGGAGCCTACCTTTGGTACAGCGGGCAACCAACTGTTTTTTTTTCTCTATTCTACCATCACCTTGGCCAAAACATGGATGATAGTAGGCTATCAACCACGCACACAGGAGTCTGAGACACTAACCCATTAGTAAGTTTTAAACTGGAGTTCTGCCTTCGGGAAATACATTTCACTGAATTAATTCAAAGCAAATCGTGGTAGCACAAAAAGGTCAAAAAAATCTGCATGCAGATTTTCATAAAAAATTACATATTGGCACAGTTGCTGTGACTGTACGAAAAACCACAGTGAGTTGACTGGGTGGTTAATCCTGCATTGCTTTTACTGTTTCTTGTACGTTCTGCAAGGCTAGCGTAAGTGTGAGAACCAAATGGGTACTGCTGGCAGAGCCCCTCTGAGCTCTCCCCCAGAACCATGTAGCACTTCAGGAAAGACTCTGGTTACCTTGGCAGAAATCAGGTTTTTTTGTGCGAGGCTGCTCCTGCTCCCCTTGCGTATTCTTAGCTCGAGTCAGGTAGAAGTGACTAGAATTTCAAAGAACGCAAGTTTCCTCTGCTGCCTGCTCCAAAGCCAGGTGATGATGGCACAGGAAGGAAGACCTGGACACAGAGCCCCTGGCAGGAGAGGCAAGTATTTAGCCTAGCTTAGCCTAGAAAGGTATTAGTCCCAACAAATAATTGCTGTGCGTTCCCAAGTTCCAAACCTACCTGCAAGTTTCCAGGTGATTTCAGAGATGCCCAACTGCACCCAGTCCAAAGGGACAACAGTTAAGCTTCTTATTAGTAGTGGATTACTCAACAGTAATGCAGATTGACCTGACCACCAAATCAGGAAAACATCCTCCAGAGAGACATTTCTAGAGAAAAAACTCCATTTCTTCTTCACATCCTGTTCTCAAACTAGGATGATGACATCATTAGATGACAGCCTGTTTCCAGCCACATTTATGTTTGCTTGAGGAACATCTACCAGGACTATCTTTCAACAGTCATGTAAACTCGTCATTCATATGAGCTTACAGCACACACGCTCTCAGGCTGACATCACTGCTGCTCTGCATGTTTTATTAATTAATTACTTTTTAAGAATATTTTGCTTCCTTGTTTGGTTGAGGAGAACATCCAGCTCTCACTAGTCCCTGTTATTGTTTTGGTAGATCACTTCTCAACACACAGCTGTAACCTTTGTGTGCAGCCTTTGGATGCCAAGGCCTTGGTGCGGAGCCGTGGGTACAGTTAGACGCAAGGCCGAGCCCTTGGCCTGCTGCAACATGGCCTTGCCCCAGGCCCGAGAGGAACCCTACGCGCCTGTTACACCTTCCTCCTCGTGCCCCTTCCCGCTTCCCCCCACCCTCTTAGCTCCATAGTTTGGCTCAGCTGTGACTAAAATCAGGACTGAGGGCCCTGTTTTGACCTGTCTGCTTTCCCTCACCTTTGTCAGCTGAAAGAGCTTAGAAGAAAAACTTCCTCCTCATCCTCTTCCTCCTTCTCCTCCATGCAACGGTCCCCCCCAGCCAGGCCATGACAGGAGGGCAGTGGAAGCAGTGTGGCAATGGCCTGCAGGAGTGGGCTGGAGGACGTTGCCCAGACATTAACAGGGCTCTGCGTGACGGGCCACCGCAGAAATAGAACTTTCCTCTCTGAGCTCCTGGTTAGAATTAGTTTTCTCTGATGTCTGCTTGAATACAAGATGAAGTACCCTCAAATTCTATATGCAAAGAGAGGGAACAAATGCACATAATCTGCATAATTACAATTTATCACATGCTGAAAGTACAAAGGCCTCCAACCTCAAGTGCGATTTGGACCTTTTTTTTTTTCTTCTCCTCTCTCAACAGTTTTGAACCCAAAGGCAATTAACAGATCATCATAAAAAATAAAAAATGCCCACATCACAGATTTCAGAGAGGTGAATATTTCCCTTGTTAAAAAAAAAAAAAAGTAAGAAGTGGCAACAAATCAAGAGAAACTACATACTTTTCCATATTGAGCTTTTGTGTGCTCACAAAGCTTCGACAAAAAACAACTAGAAAAGTCAGAAAACAAACACCATGAATCAAAGAGTAAAGATACAAGGAAATATATCCACATGTACCTGTAAAATTAGATAGTATTTGTCAGAAGAAGAGCTACCAGATGCTTTTGTCCTCAACAGGGTTCAAGTTTGTCCCTTGTAAATATCATGACAACATGAAATGTATCTGTGTTTACGGTTATGCTCACAAACACTGGGAGAATCCCCAAAGTATTTATGTTTAATGACTCTCTAACTCCCGCTTCAGCATTGTTTTAATATAGTACAACCTAAGCAACTAGACACTGTTTCTAAAGACTTTTTTTTAAAAAAAAAAAAAAACAAACTTATGATGATTCTAAGTGGATCAGATGATAACTTTTTTACTCTACCTTATTAGTTATTCTGATAAATCTAGAAAGCAGGACAATCAACTATTTACCAAATCTCTACTTATAAAAGATTCAGTAATAAAACAGACAAAAGCAGCAGGAAGATTCTCATACTGAGTCACTTGTTAATAAATTATTTTTTTAATTTTTTTTTTTTAAACATGTCTATTAACTTCCAGGAAATACCCCAAAAGTAAATACTCGTGTTATAAAACAGGCATAGCAGCTACAAACCTGTGTACTGTCATNACAGTATATTATATATTTAAATATATATATTTACATATATATTTTTGATACATTAGAAAGATGCGTGAGATGTACCTACGTTAGGTACATTTTTTACATTTTACAGAAGGAAAGTCTAGTTCAGTGTGATCTAAAAAATACATGATCAATTTCTTACCTACTTGATCAAAACAGCTTCGCAAGAACCTTCTTAAATATTTGGCTGATGCTTTAAAGTACATTAACTTGAGCACTTCTAATTAACTTTTAAACATGACATATAACTTGTAACATCCTACACGTAAGTTTAGGACTTTACAAAATCCTAATGATTTACTTTGGAAGATGAATATTTATAATACATTTCAATCTTCCAGCTCTATCTACATGGTGATACCTTACCAAATCTCCAAATCCAGCAACTACAGTGTAGCTCATTATAAACTATTACAGTTCACCTCCAGGTTTATTTATTTTAAATGGTTATATTTTCAGAACTGAACCCTTCAACATCTATCAAAAGTAATACTTAAAAATGTCTTGTTAGAGATGAAGCTTCCAATCAGATAATCAGCATCACCTGCACTTCTTAGTTAGTGTATATCTTCTTAGCTATCTAACTCAATTACTGCTTAGTGAGGAAAAGAAATTCAGTAACATTAGATAACTCACCTTCCATACGAACAGAGTCATGACTGAGCACTAATTTGGTTTCAAGATTACTTAAACTTCAGAAACATCAGTCATTATTATAGGAATAAGTTAATTACAGGTTTTGCACACAAACTCACGTAAAAACAAAATTCATATATGTTTCACAGGTTAGCACTAAGTGCACCATTAAATACACATCCAAAACAGAAGGGAAGCTAGAGATAGTGGTGCACCAAAGCTAACAGCACTTGCAACCATGTGCTGTTGTGCTTCCCAGGTGTATGTTTTTCCCTACTTATCAGTCTTATAAACACTTCCCACCCCAAGCTACTTAGAGTTATTAAGCCCTTGTGACAAGGTCTAGTTCTGTGTCTACATGTACTACCAAGTGTCTGTACTTTTTAACAGTATTGCAATATGTTTTGGGGGAGTGGGGACCTGAGGACATCCATTCCTAAGAATAGCATCTCCTATACTGCAGTGTAGAAGACATCCTCAGAAGATGAGATACAATGCAGAGATAAAATAAGCGCCAGGCTATTCAGCAGAAATAGTATTTTCTCTCCTTTGATAAAATACCTCATAGTGGTAAACTAGAAAAAACAAAAACTGGGGATTAGCTACTTTCAATTGCAGAGCAAGAACGTGTGATCCTTCTGACAGTCACTTCCTGTTTTTCTATGAACTCTACCATTGTCCCCATTAAACACGACATTTGAAGAAAATAAAAATGTTCCTCTTTCACTTGTCAATCTGTTGCCCAGAAAACAGGTACTACTTCACTCTGTCAGTAGCGTACTTCAAGAAAATTGTATTTACTTACAATGAAAGAATTAAAACAAATGAATGAGAGTAATATAAATACTTTAAATATTCATAAGAAAACTGTCTAAACCCTTAAAACTTTTTTTTGATAAAGAAGCTAGAGAGAAGAAAAAAGTTCATGTGAGTTATCTGTTTCCTAACTAATTAGCAATTTTTTTTATATTTCCTGAAATTGCATTGCAGTGCGCACCTCAAATACAGCGTGCCCTGTCAAAACTCCTCACAGTACCTTAGTTTTAGATACTGCTATATTTCTAAAAGATTTTTCACCTTTTTTTCTTGTTTGAGTATGCAGATAAAACCAGAAAAACACTAGAAAGAGTATGTCATTTTCAGTTCTCTTACCTGTAATAATGATGTCTGGATGTTTGGTAATTATTGTAAAGCTTAGGTGTTTCAGAGGTTAAGTGTCACTCAAGAGCCATTTAATAGGCTGGAGACAGGCAGGGGACTGACGAAGAGTCCTTAAAGAGCAAAGCTGATGAGAAGGAACCGAAGAAAGCTAAGCTGTGCGGTGATTACAGGAATGGAGGGCATAAAGCTAAGAACTGATTCAGAGCTACAGAAGCCTTGATCATTTAAAAACAAAAAATAATCTTTATTTCACAGCTTTATACCAGAAATGTCTGCAGATACAGAGTCTTAAGAGTTTAAAATTAAATTGGATATTGAGATGTTGTCACCAAAGAACTACAGCAACACTACAAGTCCCTTTTCCAGACAAAGGAGTTCCTTATCTCGACAGACTCCCTTTCTGTTTTACTCTTTAGCCAGATTTTCTTTCTGTCTGTGAGCATTGCTTTATCAGCAGCTAACAGCCTACATCTAGGATCATACCAGTACTTACAATGCAAACAGAAAAAATCAAAGGATTACATTTCTATTCTAGTTTTGCCTTGTACCTCTCCTCTGGTTTTTATCTAAGCTTTTCTTTCTGCAGCACTGATCAGTGCACTGATCTACAATTTGCCCTTCTGTTTTCTGGGGCAAGCACTTAGCAAAAATCACCATTCTTTCTATTACATTTTAAACATATTCTGGCTCTTAAATAAATCCTATCGTTGTTTTTTCTCTTGGTCTTTTTTTCACTGCACATAACGTATCCTGCCTTTGGATGACAGAATCTTAGCAAAATAGATTTGTGATTTTTGTGAAAGTGCCTTGCACAACTCCTGTATGTGTGTGCATTTCCTCTCAATCAGAAGCCTACTATTCACTTCAAAGTCTCAAATGAGACCAGAGCAATGCACAGGTTTTGTCCTAGCAAAAGTTTCATATACAGGAATTTACAGTCAGGGATATAACTCTTTTCTCTATTTTTAAGCATTGACCAACAAATGTTAATATAACATAAAAGAAATTGGTTTTCTAAGTTATCTGAGAAAGAAAAAAATTAGAAGGGAAATAGTAGCTGAAATTCAAAAAGTTTTTTTTCTTTAGATATCTTTTATCTTATATCTTTCTAAAGCACACAGACATACTAAAACTTAGGTCAAGAAAAGGTAAAGCTTATTTACGCCGAGTGAGGAGGATGTAGCAACAGACAATATTATGCAAACAATTCACTGATGCTCATCACCATGAAGTTTTCTAAATTCACTCAACAAGTTTATTTTCTTTCTTTTTTTCTTTTAGAGAAACAACTGTGTATGCTTTTAAGTTATATGTAGTTAGGAAACTATATTTTCTTTCTCTCTCTGACTAGCTTCAGAGTACATGTCAGTCCAAAGCTCTGACCTGCTAAATTATTTTATCTGCATCTAAGTTAGATCCTTTCCACAACTAATTAAAAAAAATCAGATTGCTGCCTTGAAGTATTTTTCGAAGGCATGTCAGAAAATCCACCCTACTCAGGTGCCTATTTCCCTCTCCTATGTAAAAAGGTAGCTGAAGGTGACTAACTCAGATGGAAATATTAATACCATAGACGTTTGTTGTTAGGTGAATGAGGCATGCCCACCACAGCTTTGTTGTCTACATTCAGTCAGGTAAACTACATTAATACTAAAAAAGTATCACGGATGGGACTAACTAAGTGCCTTATAATTGTCACTAGCTCTTTACTGCAAAGTCAGGGTGCTTGCTAGCTCCTGCTCTTCAAGCAGTGTGTTATTGGCCAGCTGACCCAGGCAGCAGTCAGTTCTCTGTGCTATCAACTGCTGGGACTCCTCTCCTTTCCACTAATCATTGATCATTTTTCTAAGTCTATTTACAGGACAACCTACCAAATTAAAAAACAACTTTTTTATTATTATTATTATTTTTATTTTTAAAGCACTATGTTTTTCCCTTTCAGTCCACAGTGTGGCCACACAAACCATTTTGCCAGTACAACTGTGGAGAAGAAACTGGGAGTGGAAAATAATTGTCATTGACAAAGAAAATACCGCTGCACAAAATTTGCACCCAAAAAGGACGAGATTATACAGACAACACTGTACATGTGGGAGATACACAACTATAACCATAACAGCTTACTTAGCAACTGAAAACGTGGTAAGTTTCTGTCTTTCAGAAAGCCATGTAAAAGCACAGTATAAGCATGTCTGCATGAATTTTAACTTAATTTAACACTTTACAGAAATGTTGGTTTATTCTTGTGCCTAGGCCCTTTCCAGCTGACAACCTGTTAAGTGCAGATGTGCTGAAAGTGTGAAACCCCTTCCTTTCCCTTCCCTACTGCAGATACACCTTGGCAAAGAAAGACTCATGGCATGGAATCATTTTTAAGCACATTTTTTTCCACTGCCAAGGTTTTCTAAGCCCTGTCTTTCTCAATGTTGCTGGTATCTGGCTGGATTGTTTTTGCCAATCCATTTTTGTTTTGTCCATGCCTATATTTCATAACACATATGAACATTCCTAGCACACCCTGAAACAGCAATACTTTTGATCTTTCATTGTAATGTGGTTGCAAAGACTTCTACTGATTACCTAACTTCAGCTTTCCATCTCCTGCAGTGTATCATTACACAGAAATGTATCTAACAGAGTAGAAGTACTTTTCTTAACTCATATGATCCAACATTTTAACTATTCAGCCAAAAGTTAATATTATACCTTCTAGAGGCTTCTTGTTAACCTTTACTACACAAACTAATTTTTTTTAATGCAAGGAATTTTTAGATAAATGAGACAAGGATACATTAAATTTAATTTCCTTAAAGTACTAATTTGTCATACAGATGATTAAATATAATTCTTTTTATTATTGCCAGGAAAGCAGCCAGAATATGTAACTATTTTGAATGTCTCTCTGGATATCATTAAACTAGTGCTTGGAATGTGCATAAAATATCTATAAATATGAACTAAAGACTACAGCTTCCTGTGATTTGTGTTTAATTAGAAAAACTTTTGGCTACTAAAAAGCCCCAAAACAATACACTGAAGTACTTTTTGCTTGTAAATCAAAATTATCTTGACCTTTACAGATATTTTTGGTATTTGTGAAAGTAATTCATTCTTTAAGCTGTTTACAAATTGCTCTCTTTACACAGTTCTGCAGTGTTTGATTCTTCATGAGGCAATCACAATAGCTTCGTCAGACAACAGTAAATAACAAATGCTCTTTGTCTAAGCCCAGCAATTTTCACCCCAAGACAGCTGACAATGTAGGGCCTGAATCAATGGTGAAGAAAGTCAGTGAGCTTCTTCCATTTCAAATCAGTAAGCAGACCCAAATTTCCAAACTCCATTCCAAATGTAAACATGCTTTTATAAATAACGCAGCCAAGATCAATTACCATTTAAAATTCAATACATTTTGTGAGTACCGAATTAGAAACATTTACTCATGCATGTCTATTTTAACTGAAGACAAATAACCTCTACCTGGTTTGAAAAATAAGGCTATCAATATCAATGTGATATTCTTTCACTTAGCTAAATAAACACACGCTAGGATATTGATTGTCCGAGTAAGCCCAGCCCTGGCACAGCATGTTTCAAAGCCCAGCCCTTAAAACCAATGCCACAGAAAATCTGCTGCAGCTGTGCTGACTGGTGCCTTCTGATTCTGCCCTCCAGGCAGAACATGGACAGTGGCTGATACCTAAGAAAAAGGTATCTGTGAGATGTCAGTGAGACATAGAAAGCAAAAGAAATGGGTGGAAAGGAGATGGTGTGAGGCCCCCAGAAGAACAACTTTTCTCTGCAAGCTCTGTGGCCACATCCAGGGCCACCTGAGCTACTGGACGGGTCTGGGGCTGCCTACCTAGAGATGATCCAGCCCAAGAAAGGTATGCCAGTTAGAGAGAAAATAACCTTCTTTAGGAGAAATTAAAAGCCTTACCTCACCAGTCTGGGTTAACAGTTCACAAGGCAAGCTAAGACCCTTGAGTTTCCCTCTGATACCAATTCAGTAATAAAATTAACAAAGCTTTCCAGCAAACGAGGCATTCCACTTACGTGGTTTTCACTACAGAATAAAACCTGCAAGTGGTATGTAATGTAATAACTGATTTTTTTTAATGAATCAAAATAACGTGCTTGTTTTCATGCTGCTTCTACAACGATCAGTTACTGTCATCAAGCAGTATATTATCAAGTCATTTTCTTGCCATCAGGCACTCACAGATCTATTAGCAAGCTGGAAAAAGCCACTTTCCCCTCTTTTTTGTTGCAGGCAGGTATGAAAGCAAAAAGCAGTGACATAATTTAAGATCAGAATATGGATTTTCTACCAGCTGCTGCTATTTAGGTATCATTTTCTTGATCACCTGCAGCATTGCCATTATTGTAAGAAGATGCTCTATCATCTTCTTTAAATTATTATGAATTTAATCTTAGATAACTGGGGAGTGTTTCAAAGAGTTTTCAGCCTCTGTTGTCAAGCCTTTAATTTGAACCATTAAAAATAGAAGGGGGAAAAAAACCAAATGTGTCATTTACTACCAGAGAATACAGAAGAAAAAGATGATTTATCAACACTTTCAGAATAGGCATAGATCTAAGATTTGCCTTGCTTTATGTCAGTCATTTTAAGTAAATGGTTTTAAAAACAAAGTGTTAGGTTATGCTAAATTAAATGAGTTAAATGAATAAATATGACACTTTATTTAATCCCAATACATACCCAGAATGATTTTAACTGAAGTTATAGTCTGAGATAAATAATACTTGCATAGGTGCATCAGAGAATCCTTACTAAGCAGTATTTCAGAGAAAAGAAAAAAAAAAGGAATGTAGAACAAAAAAAAATAAAAGCTAAAAATCTACTCCTGCTATAATTTAAGATATTTATAGAAAAAGCAAAGGCCAAATATATTTGATCGTACGATCATAAGATATTAACAGGTAACTCTAATCAAGAAAAAAAGAACTATTAGTATGGGGAAGAGATGTTAATATCAAAATATATATTCTTAATAAAACCTGAAATGCTCCAAAATTCCAGAAGGTGAAAGCTATGGATTTTGCCTACTAGCAATGGAGATATGCCAAATGATTGGTTAAAACACAAATAACTTGATCCCAGACTTTAGTGGGTTGAAAAAAAAAAAAGTCAGTATATGCAGTTTTCACAACTACAACGAGGAATCGAAAAATAATAATTACCAAATTTCTAGATTGTTAGTGCACTGCATAACAGTGCTTCTCAAATTCTGCCACAGGCTGAAGTATCCTGTCTTAAACTAATAACTGGGCTTAAATTCCTAAGAAGTCTGGATTCCTTTATAAATCATTCTTTTTATACCTTTATATTTTTCATACTTCCTAAGTAATTTGTAACGTTAGAAAATTTTGGCTTCTATATATGCTCACAGGCTTTGAACGTTACTTCTTCATGTTAGATAGACTGGAATTTTAAGCAGAAAATGTGAAGGCATCAGTGGAAGTAAAACAAAGATACTATAATGGTAACTGCTTTCTTTTTGAGACACTCCTCAGTGTTAGCACTTTTTTATCCTTTATGGTAAGATGGACATAGAGGAAAAAATGCAGAAAGAATCAGAAAAGGAAAAAATTTGCACTTGCATGACCTATTTCACACATCAGCAATCCCAGATGCATTTGAAATGTTGAGTGTCCTAACATATAAGTTTAATTTTCTATTGCTGTACAATTTAATTTTAACCTATTTCAACGCTTTAGAGAATTGTGTTGCTCCTTTTCAACTGGTTAGAGTTAGTCCTAAGTGGCTCTTAGCAAGAATGAAAATCAGAGTGAAAGGGATGAAGTGCATGTCAGTTGAGGAGCTGAGACAGTAAAATATTATGAATTAAATATTACTTATTCTGAGATAAAGATGCAGACAGAATAACTGTTTCATGTTTTTGCTTTATGATGTTCTCAAAAACTGGATAAATTATAGAATGCTTTATCTTACTCTCTCTTGAAACCAAACTCATACCATTAGCAAAGGAGAACCACTGTAATTTGAGAGAGATTAGCTGACTAGTGAAATCAGTTGGCAGACTCAATTTTCCAACAGACTGATATCCTTTCTACAAATACTACTATTATAGTAAGGGATTTCTATTACATCTTGATCAGAAGAGCAGTGACTGGAAGACTGCAGCGTCTTTCAAGGTGCCCTCGGTCAGAGAGAACACACATTACCAGGCTGTGTGGGAAGCATGTTACTCCATCCTATAGCTTGTGTGTAGACAAAAACATCTCTCGAGTTACCTCTGCTTCCAAATTAGCATTATTATTGAGTGATGATTCATTTAGAAGTCTTTTCCCAAACTGCTGTTTATTGTTACCAAGAACACAAATGTTTTGCTCAGCAAAGCTCAAGTGCAGAAACTTGCTGAGGTTCATTCTTCAAATTTCCGTTACTTGAGACAAAAACTGGAGTTGATCTGCATCCTCAGCTACAGAGAGTTCTCGGAATTGGTTGAATACTATTGAACTGAGCTCCTACGTCAGCTTGGTTTTGTGGCCTGGTTGGAAAGCACCTCAGATCTAGTTTTTCACATTGACTTTTTTGTTTCAGGATAGAGTAATTTTTCCTGCTGTGGACTGGAAAATTTGGCCAGAAAGGGGATAGAAATTGGTAGAGAGTAAAGAGACAAAAGGGCTAGCTGGCTGGTGAAACAGCAACTGAGAGCTAGACACTTGGATGAGGCTGGAGAAATCAGAGTTGACAGCTGAAGACATTAAAACCACAAAAAAAATTGGGAAATGGTACAAAAACATATTATATGATAATTAAGTCGTTGCAGCTGGTCAAGTACTAAAGATGGAGAAAAAATAAGGAAGTCGGTGATAACGATCTCAAGTTGCGCCAGGGGAGGTGTAGGTTGGATATTAGGAAGAATTTCTTCATGGAGAGTGGTCAAGCACTGGAATGGGCTGCCCAGGGAAGTGGTGGAGTCCCTGTCCTTGGAGGTATTTAAGAGATGTGTGGACGTGGCACTAGGGGACATGGTATAGTGATGGGAATTGGTAGGTCAGGTTGGTGGTTGGATTTGATGATCTTGAAGGTCTTTTCAAACCTAGATGATTCTATGATTCTATGGAAGAGAATGCAATTTATACAAAAATAAGGTGTGTAGCATATTCCTGATATTTGTCATAAAAACAGAACACAGTATTTTTGTGGATGATCACTGTGCTGTCTTGTCATCTATTCATATTTTTTTAAAGTATAAATTTGTACATGGGAAACGTATTTTGTAGAAGAAAATCACTTATTAAAAGATGAAACTTCTCAGAACCATGTGAGCCATGTGGTTAGTTGCGCAAAATATAGAAATAAGGCAGAAAAGAGTATTTCAGAGGTCAGAGCTTTGAACAGTATACTTCAAGGCAGGTGGACTTACTGAATACTGTTTGACCTGTCAGTTTGAGCTCTGGGTACCAGCGTTTGATAACTGGACAATATTCCTCAGACAGGCATGGGTAAACTTGGATAAACACATCTGTTCAACTGCAAGCCCCATGTTTAGGACCCTGTCTGGGACTACAAGGATATAGCATTAATCTCTTGAGCTTTCCATCCATTTTCAAATGGCTGAACTTGTATCCACATCATTCCACTTTTTACAATCTTGCACTTACATTTTTTTTTTACTTGGTTTACACACTCTGTGCCATATTAAGCCCAGTCATTGCCCCTGCTGTCGTCAGAATGCATTTCCAAGCTATCAGACTTCTCAGCTCTTCATGCCACTGGCATTAGAAGGTTTATGATTAATTTCCCTAACAAAAATTTGTCTTTCCCTTCTTACCTATATAACTTATTTTTATCCTGCCTCCATTTAGTCCCTCCAGCTGCAGCAATGTTTTGTCTGTAAATGCTGCTGTTCATGCCAAACAGTCTGAGCTGCACAATCATTTTGTCACAGGTACATGCATATCTTCTATTCAAGGTGAAATCATATGGAAGGAGCATTTATCTAAACTTATTGTCAAAAACCTGCCAAAAATCAGGTGCCCCACAGCTCACAGGAAGGAGAAGGGTGGTGGCCGTATCCAAGTGCTCCAAGCCCACTACAGCTAGACAAGGGACAGGTCTGTTCAACAGCAAGCATCCAGTCCAAGTTTTTGGCTGCACATGCAAGCTGTGCTCTGCGACATGTCAGGTTGAGATAACTGCACCTTTTTTTCCTTTTCTATTCAGGAAAGAAACCCATATATGTGAACATGTGCTCCATCATGTCCTCTGGTCTTGATGACTCCTGGATGAGGCTCACTGCATTACATTTCTGTTCCAAACTGGGATACAACGGGGTGCACACACACACACACGTGCACACACACACAAAGAGGCAGATTTCTGGAGTATGATTTAGCATTCCTCTGCCTCACAGAGTACACCCAGTAATGATGCTCCTTTGTAATATGCCATATCACTACACTGTGATGCTTAAGAAGGTAGAAAAAAGAATGTGAAAGTTTAATTTTCTAGCACCTGTCCTTCTCACGAAAAGTTAAACAGGACGTGCTTGAAATTAACTATAAGCTATGTAAGAACATAAGATAAGGGTTTTTTTTGTTTTGTTTTGTTTTCAGAACTTCAGATAGCCTAAATATGTCCATACAGGACACAGTCAAGACACAAGTCATTGTAACCAGCCATCCTGTTAACCGTTAGTGGGTCCTGGCAACCACTATTCTTCCAAACAGTACCCAGATGTATTTCAGTGGACAGAAAATTGGTGACAGTTGGTGACTGTTCTGAAAGACAGCATGGAAAAAGTGACCTTGATTCAGGAGGCAAAGGGATGAAAACTTTCAGATACAATTTATGCCAAGCCACTTGTCTGCAGAGGACAGAACAGCTACTAGCTATGAGTACAGATGTAGCTCCTCAATGCACAGCAAGGAAACTTCCTTTTTTTGTAAGAAGGCAAATCAATTTTCTAGAAGCCTGGCCGACTACATTGTCAATGAGGAACAGATCTGTTTTTATTGCATGCAAAAACTGTTAGAAACTGAGAATGCGTAATAAAGTAAATTCTATATCTCTGTAATAGCAGTGTAGCAAAGTATTCTTTGTATTAACACAACTTTGACCTGTTTAGTAACTTCTGAAATATAGAGGCAATGTTGGATAAGGCATACTGTAATTTCTGCCTGTAACATCTGTGTATGATTACACAGGTAAAAAGAAACAGGTAAGGGAACTATTCTATTACGGGAAAATCTATCTACTGGAAAATTATATTTTCAAGTTGCTGGAAACTCAGGAGCAAGCTATACTGAAAGTTTAGGTACAGATATTTTGAGAGAAATCCCACTTTAGATGCTAGGTAGCATCTGCTCTGAGCACCGGTGACACTAGAGGTCAGCATGGGTGCATCTACATTAGCATTTTAGTCTGGGCCAGGAATGGGCTTCGTAAATGCTGCCTACTCTGCTGCGGCCCACAAGAGCAGCCTCAGAGTTTGCAAACTGGATTCTTTTAGGAAGAAACTAAATGAAAGATGTCACTAGTGGTTGTTCAAGCCACATGCCTGGACTAAACCTAGTCTGAAATAAACGCTCAGGACTCCTGTGTTATGGATGCTGGGTTCACTTTTTATATTTGCTTTCCTCCTGATGTAGATAAAGTCACTGACTTCTGTCAGAAGTATAAGTAGAAGGAAAAGCACAACCTCACAAAACTAAAAACTATTTTGAGTAAAATAAACAGCAACATTGTGAAAATAAAAACATGGATGATGGCTGGTAGTCATTCCAGAACATTTCACCACGTGTTCAAAAATCACCAAATAAAAAGATGGCTAAAAAAAACTTATAGTATCTATAAAGCTATTGTAAACAGAGCAAAAAAATCAATCTTATTTAGTAGAGCAGCCTCTAAAAAAAAAAAAAAAAAGAAAGGAAATGGATAGAAAATGAGAAGCTAAGCAGTAAGTATAAGTTTAGAGAAGCTTGACTAATAAACTGATTGGAAAGGTAAATAAACTAATGATAGGACTCGAGGTAACGGCCGCAAGTTGCGCACGGGGAGATTTAGATTAGATATCAGGAAAAACTTTTTCTCTCAGAGAGTGGTCAGGCACTGGAACAGCCTTACCAGGGAGGTGGTGGAGTCACCGACCCTTGCGGTTTTTAAGAGGCGCCTGGACAAGGTGCTACAAGATATGGTTTAGTAGCTTAGTGGGTAGTATTGGTGATAGGATGACGGTTGGACTAGATGATCTTGAAGGTCCTTTCCAACCTTGTGATTCTGTGATTCTGTAAAAGATGTGGATTTGAAAAGGATAAAATCTGAGAAATAAACTTGCTAGGAAATCAACTGGTATATGAAGCACGGAGATTTGACATGTCATATCTTCTCCTCACTCTTTGAATTAGATATGCTACAACTACTTATATAACGTGTACCCTAAGGCCACAGGATAGAAAAATGCATGGAGGTTGCTACTCAGTGAAAAATCATCCCAAAGAGGATATGAAAGATGAGCAAGGAACTCACGGAAAGGTACAGTGAGGAGGCCAAGAGAGAATTACTAAAGTGAGAATTACTAGAAGACATGCTAAGTCTGCCTGCATTTCAGTATCATCTGTAAAATCTAAAGAGTTCTTCAGGCACATCTGTAGGGGGAGAACACAGCAGGAAGGAATAATATACTGTAAAGACAGAATGTAATTAAAGATAACTTCTAGCTTGAAAACTGAATGAATACTTCACCTCAGCTACAAGCAATCAGGTAATCTATATCTGAGTGCTGAAGGACATGGAGTATAAAATCGCAAGTCCAGTAGAAAGCATTTTTGTAGTAAATCTCTTAAGCCAGAGTAATACCTTATGATGGAAGAGAAGCAAATGAACATACCTATATAAGCAGGAGGAAGAAAAGTGTATCTTCCATTGGCGGGGCAGCTGATTTTATGGACAACTTATTCTCCTGTACTTCATTTCCCATTGGAAGGTATTAGGTAGGAATTCTTACTACTTTAAGAACAACATGAATTTTAAGGGGACAGTAAACTGTTAAAAGGAAGAGCCTTGCTTTTTCTACATGTAGAAAAACTAAAGCTACATCACAGTGTATTCCCAGTGGATGCAAACTATTGCTGCCAGAGATCCAAGATGACTTGTGATTCTGTGAGCTGCACCACTTAGCTAATAAATCCTGTTAAGATGTCTATTAAACCAAGGTAGTGTCTCACATTTGCATAAATTTCAGTTAACTTGGATTTCATACATATCAAGCTTCTCCTGTACAGAGCATTATTCTAGTCCACCCAGAATACTTTGGCATACATGAAAACACAGTATATTTTCACTTCTTTAGGAATAGAAAAATTAACAATGCAATTGGTTCATTACTGAATAACAGGAAAACTGTCAATGCAGGAAGAAGAAATACGTAACATTTGTATTCTGTGTTTGTGCTGGTAGAAAAAAAAGATGCTGTTATCAATCTCACCTGAAGGAATACTTTCAAATCTAACAAAGATTCTGGAGAATGTTAAAAACTGCTTACTAAAGCTACACTGTTTAAAACGAGATGGTACAAAGGTTTTGTGTCTAAGA
>VXAL01018803.1:77001-128829 GCA_013399475.1 Chauna torquata
TTCTTCCTCCATACTGTTACCCAACTGAGACCTTTTTAAAACATCACTGTCTTTTTAGCTGGATTCCACATCCTCTGCATGACCTTGTTGTGTTCACTCTGACATTTTTTGTGACACCTGAGGAACCATTGACATGGTAACAAGAAATAGGGTTTGATATGCTTCTGAAACTTTTTCCTTTGATTAGCAATGGGAGTCTATGATATAGTGTTCCAGCTTTCCTGTGCAAACAGCCTTAAATTACAACCAGCAAGACTTCATCCTAAGCAGTAGCACTGTTTTTTTCTTTTTCCTATGTACATTTTTTCTTTTTCCAAACTTTTCCTAAAAGCACTGGCACGTATAAAAATCTCTCTAGACGTCCCTGTATCAAAGTTCTATAAAATGCTCTAAAACAAGTGTGCCTGCAAATGCTAGATCTCTGCCAGCTTTTAGTTCAATGTGCAAATCATATCCCCTGTAGGGATGATTTGATGTTGGATGGGTATTTCCTGCTTTTTGTAACAGTAATAAATAATTTATAGTCAGTATCAGTAAACGTAAATTTTCCCCATTTTCTATTTCAGCATTTTGACATTCTTTGGTTAGTGTCCCCCACAAAATTATTGGTCTCAAGTTTTGATCATCCCATTGTAAGAAGATCTGAAAAGTGGACTAATTTCTTCCTGCATTGTTTTCCAGCTACTGTCACAGTAACTTAGAACCAAGGGCTCCTGAACTAATTTATTTAAATATTAAACTCTTCATTGAAATTTAAATCCCTTGTTTGTTTGATATTTTTGCATATAATAGTCTCAAATTCTAATGTAAACAAGCAGCCTGCAATGAATGTCCCTACAAACTTCAGCATCCCAAGCAATGTGTTATACTGTTTCCACTTTTGTCAGGGAACACATTTTCTGTCTTGTCTTTCTCCAGAACTGCCTGGAGTCTCTGTTGTTTTATTCTGGTTACAAGAACCTATGACCTATGTTGATCTTACATCCTCTACATAAAGAAAAATATTACTACATCTTTAAATCCAGCAACTCAGTTGAACACAGTCCTACAGAGACACAATGTTCCCCCAAAGAGTGGTCAACCATGTTCATTCTTTATCTGTTGGCACAGAACCCTGTTAACACATCTGATGCAGAAAGTTATTTAGTACCACTCATAATACCCCAAATTTCACCTTTTGCAGGAACCAGCAATTCTTCCTGGTGATGTTAAAATTTCTGAGATTATGCATAAGCAAAGAGTTCTGGGCTGTGCTTAAGTTTCACTTCTGTTATTATTTTCTTTCCACTATATGCAACATTTCTTTTTTTCTTTTCTTGTAATTCACCAACATGCACCTTTCTCTGCCATTTTGGTCCTCCGCCCGTTCAGTGAGAATAAACTCCATACAAGACCCCAGGCCTTCACATTTTCAGCATTTTTATGTAAAAGTTTGAAAGATCACATTTGCATTCAATTTGCTTTATGTTTTGCATGACAGTTACTCGTAACTACCTTTCTCTAGGTTGTACCCATTCTTTTGACACCTGAAGGCTTTTGTGAAGTGATATTATGCATTACTTCCCTTGCATTTATTCTCATGTACTGAATGCTTACAAGGCTGGTTCCCAAACCATGCAAAGCTCTGCCAATTTTGTTTGAATTTGAAGCCAATTCTGCTTTTTGTGACTTGAACTTTATTTGATATTTGGCATTCCCAAGAAAGTCTATAACCTCAGTGCTTTTCCTGCCTTTATTAATTTTACTCTAGCCTAGATAACTCCCATTACTTGGCAACTTCTACAATGTTTTATCAGGTGTTCATGTCGGCTCTTTCAAATTTTCTTGTGCACTATTTTCTCTCACTCATAATCACCGCTTCCTATCAGATCAGGGTGTAATCTCAGCCCTACAGCAATTGCCAGCTCTCCTAAATTTAACCTTCTTCCTTCCTCCTTGCTTTTAAAACACATCTTGCATATGCTTTATCTTTTGATTGCAGCATTCTTGAGATTTGTTCTACACCTTCTATAGGCCTGCGTTAACATAAATTGTTTAACCCAGAAATGCTTCAAGAATCAACTATTTCCAAAAGTACAAAATAGAAAAAATACTTTCTAATGGCTGTCTAATTATTTCCAACTACTACTTGCAGGATCAGAAAGGAGGTATTTTCCTTTGTAAGTAGTTTCAGTTGCAGGGAAATTTTCATCTCTTTAACATTTTTATTTAGGATATTGAATTTATTCCCTTTTAATTTGCCTTCCATAACTAGAATTTTGTTTGTATGGATTGAACAGAAAGTCTTTTTATTCCACTTTTAGCTGCATGTGCAAAACCACAGCTGAAACTGAGTTAACAATACACCCTTAGAAAGTTCAATCCTGTAAACCACATTTCCCACTCTCTCAGCCTTACCTGGAACTACTTATTGCCTTCAAAGTAATAACACAAACTTTGACCTTGATTTTAACATATCCTTGTTTGGGAAGTGCACCAGTGGCCAGAAACTATATGTGCACCACATACTTTCTTCCTAGAATATTTACAGTAGACTCCATCTACCTACTTATCCTAAGTCTCAGGACGTGACTCTTTATATTTAACCGGTGAATTGTTCCTTGAGGAAAGCGCTTGAGACAGACTTGACCCTAACATTATGGGTTCCTTCCTGATCTGCCTGCATAGCTGACAAGTTTACAAACTTTTAAAGCTCTGAAGTTGTCTTTCTGTAATGACTACAGGAGCCAGTTCCATGCTCTATGTAATATGCTGCTATTACTTACATATTTTTGAATTTTAGTAATACTTTGAAATCACTTACAGTTAAAATGGTAGCTAAATACGCATTGGTTACAAAATAGAACTAAGAACACAATACCCTCTAAAGAAACAAATGCACAAAAGCACTTCTACTGAACACGAGCCAGATTTTTTTCCTAAAGTAGAAAATAATTTTAAAATAAAATTTCCATCTAGCAGAAGAGAATGCTTATTCAAAATTACTTACTTACTCACCTTTTACTCTATCTCCTTTGTGCAGATGAATTTCCCCTTCTCCTTGAGGTTGATATGGCTTTATGACAATAAAAAGTCTTCCAGGTACAGCACTGTAGAGCTTGCGTTTTGGACCCTGATAATCCAAGGCAGACAGAGTATCCTTGTTGGCAGTAGGATTGTAAACGGCACTGGAAATTGAAATTATTAAAAAAAAAAAAACGGTTGTTTAAAATGAACAGTTAATCATTTATTATCACACTGGCAGGAGTAAATTAAGCAGTGAATAGCATAATCATCTTCCAGTAAAACATCTAACCCTGCAGAAAAAAAATACGTGTTTTTCATCCAAAACACACTCTTTCAGTTGCTGAAATCTTTCTGTTTGAAACATGATCAATATGCGTCTGACCATGATGGCCTAGAAAAGAAAGCATGTAACACTCAAGTTTTTAGTTTTTCTACAAATTGAACTTGCACATTCATGGACCCAGATGACTCGAGGTATTCAAAAGCCATATAGATGTGCTACTTAGGGACATGGTTTAGTGGTAGACTTGGCAGTGCTAGGTTAACCATTGGACTAGATGATCTTAGAGGTCTTTTCCAACCTAAATGATTCTATGATTCTATGAATTTTAAAATTTATGTATAAACCATACATTACAAGTACCACAATTTATCAGAAAGACTTTTAAACATCAATATTTACAATTTTTGTTGGGAATGGATATCTCTGTAATATTGCAATGTTAACTGAACAATTGAGACAAATGAATTATTAACTGAACCGAATGAATACTTAAGTTACTTCATCACTCTACTGCGGACTAAATAATCAAGTTCATCACTCCAAGGCCTGGAGCTAAATGTTTGATCTGAATGTGCACAACGCATGGATCTTATGGCTAACATACTCTCCAAAAGATTGTTACTTATTGTGGCAATCAATAGCTCTCACAATGACTTCAGAGTAGTATACCCAGATAAGTCATAGGTCATCAAAAACACACACAATCTGCTTACGGTGTATAGAAAGAAATTGTTGAAAACTGGTAAACAATATATAAGATCATTATTAAAACCCTAGAAAAATGAGTGAACTGTCAAAAATATAGCATGAGAAAGAAGCAAATATTAGAGGGTGGAAAACTTCTAGGAGATCTCACAACAAACTTCCAATACCCTACTATTCAACTTTTAAGAAAAATGTAAAAACTTGAGGTCTTACTCAAAGTCTAGAAATGGAAATTATTTGTGAGCAAGAAGAATATTCAGAAAGATTTTTACAAAAAAGAATACCAAAAGAAGATAGATAATTGGTGGTCTAGCACTGCAACACATTCAATGGTGGCCAAGCATTGTAACACTCCACATTCTTGCAAGCAGAAAGAAATGAACTCAAACTGCTATAAACCAAATGAAGTAGGAGGACTGGTGTTTACTGTTTCTTTGCCCTGCCCCACCTTTTTTTTTTAACCAATCACTTACCAAAATAGCAGTCACTGAGACTCTCAATACAAGTAAAGAAGAAGTCTGGTTAAAAAAAAAAAAACAAAAAAAACACAAACAAAAAAAACCACAGTGGATCTTTCTTATCAGAACACTGCCATTTTACTGCTCTAACTTCTTCACCACTTGAAATAGTGTCTCTCTTTCACCTCGTCATGCCTTTCTACTGCTGTGAACAGGTGCTAGTAAAGACAAGCAGTCGTTAAATGCTTAAAAGTGA
Organism: Chauna torquata; assembly: GCA_013399475.1. Lineage (NCBI taxonomy): Eukaryota > Metazoa > Chordata > Aves > Anseriformes > Anhimidae > Chauna > Chauna torquata. Next base: position 81,710 of record VXAL01018803.1, read on the forward strand.
ACCCTGGTTGCATGTCTGTGAAGGAATTTGCATCAGAAACCTCAGCTCGCTCTCACAGTTGTTTAAAGGAAGACAGGAAAAGATATGTTCAGTTTTCTGTTCTTTTGCTCCACTCCTTTTTCCTTATAAGTGAAGAAACAGTCATAACAGCAAACAATCCAGATCAAAAAACTATTGCTGCACATCCGACTTCCACCAGTATCCTGCTGCACTTTCTGCATAATGTGGTAGCAATCAGGTAGCAGCATTTTATTTACCTCCTATCACAGGCGGTTCATTCATTTTCTCTCTTACTGAAAGAGGAGGGGCATGTTTAAGCTTTGCACTGAAGGCATCTTCTCTCATGGGACTGGCTTACTAATGGAAATCAGGGTTGTGACATGGGAGTTATGACTTTGTTAAAAAGATCTTCCTTCTCTCCCCGTGCCCCAAGCCTGCGCTTCCAGCCCAGCAAGTCCCATGCCATGAAGGAGTTGAAGTAGGATACAGGGATTTCAGAAGACATGCAGATGTGTTCCCCTCTAACCCAGAAGAAGGCAGTCACCCCTGCTGGCTCAGCCCTGACTGAGCTTGCACGGGCACCTCCTTTCACTGATCATGGTGCCAACTCCCCGGCCTCCTGCAGCCCCCACAACATCAGTTTGATGTGGAAAGCAGCAGCCTGGTGAGAAGATACAGAAACACCTGAGTGACAGGCTGCAGCAATCACGTGGACCCTTCCAGCATCGTTCTCCAGCCCTCTCCTTTCCACCAGGCAAACAGCTCTCTGAAACCTCATTAACCCTCTGGTGATGCTAACCCCCTACTGCACTCTGACCTCCTGTTACCCTGCCCCTTCTGCTGCTGCTGCTCCAAAATCCAATCTGCAGCGATGTCAAAATGGGCTTTGTCATCTAAGGGGAGGAACAGCTTCATAGTGTACGTATTATTTGCTAACAATAAGCAGAGACAGCAACAATTCCCACATTTAGCTGATAGTAAGTAGGTGGTCGTACAGTTAAAATCTGTGAGAAAAGTGTCATGTAAGGTGCCACTCAGGGCTGCGAAGCAGGCCTTAGGCAAGAAAAGGCATTGCCTGCAGGAAAAGATTATATATAAAATGTTTTTGGTTGTCTTTACATTTAGAGAACCTCCAGTTCTCTTCCAAGCACTTGTAGGTGCTCTGGATGTCTCTGAAACAAGTCTTGACAGTACGTAACACAGAGAGATCTTCTGCAGCTGGACAGCTGTTTATGTATCTGTCATACTGACACATTAAGAGAAAGACCAACAATTTATTACCACAAAATTTCAGGCAGGAAATTTGTTTCCACTATCATTTGTGCTGGTTTTCAAAATCAAGGGCTCCCAGAAAAGGAAGAGGAAAGTGGCTGAATAAAGCCAAAGCAAATAAACATTACTCAAATGTTTATTTAAAAAAAATTTTTTTTTAATTGTTCCCTCCCTGAAAGAACTGTTTATACTCCAGGAATTTGGAAGCATGTTAGCCCAGGAAAATTGATGTAAAGGCACTTTTTATCCCTTCCAGCTAAAGTTGTCTTTGAACGCAAGGTAAATCCTCCCACCTTGGTGGCAACAGCAGTGTTCAGTAGAACATGAGAGCACTCATTCTGCAAAAACCATCTTGCAGCCACCTCCTCACCTAAGTGAAGCCTCATTACAGGCAACATGTTTTTAAGCTGACACGGTTCTCTGTGAAGAAGTGTCATCCAAATTATAACCAAATGAGTTTTTGCCAGTATTGTAACATACAGCAATGTAACTGTATTTTACTCCACTGAATGGAAACTACTGGCCTAAGAAACTTAGGTCCTTTTTTTTTTTCGGTTGGTTGGCTGGTTGTTTTTTTTTGTTACCAGCACAAATAATGATAGTCAGTTTAGGTGTCCACAACCAAAGAGAGAATAAGAACTATATTATGTTTTGGTTTACTCAGTTGTTTTACAAGTGACAAAGAGAAACCAACAACTGCATTGTTTAACAATACTCCTGCCTTTTCTGCACTGACCAATGGAAGATTTTTGATGTTAGGAAACAGGACAGACAAAGCCTGATATTTTAAATGATGACTGAATTAAATATATTTGGTCAAAACATTTAATCTCTGATTCTCTCCATCAATAACCAGCTCTGCTTCCCTTCATTTTAGTAGCCCTGAGCTTTAACTCCTCTGTCTCATCATCCTGGTGCAACTCCATCACTTGCACACTTGACAAATGCATTTCCTGCATCCTCCTCAAAGTAAAGCTGTAAATTACCTGTCCACAGGACAGTGGCTTCATAAAGCTGAAGCCCGCATTTGTGATCAAAACCTAGACACAACCATCTACTTTATTATACTCCTTGCAATATCTACATCACTCTAATTAGTCGGGATTTGCCCTCCGGTGGGACATAGCTGCAGGATATTTGCAGAGAGTGCTAAATCACATTTATAATTTGAGAAGAACGAAAGCAGCAAAGTCATAAGGAATGCAAAACCCTGCAGCAAGGATAATCATGAAAGGAGCCTATGACACCTAACACCACCATCTCAAGAAGCTCCCTTTGCTCTCAGTCAGCCTCCTATACAGCCACACTTATTCCCTCCAGTTATTCCCTCTGGTTTCCTCTTTGGTTCAGCACTCATCTGCAGAAGAGAAAACTTAAAAAGTCTCTGCTCCACCACCCCTAAGGAGCTCCAACACAGGTTTCAGGCAGGACCAATAGTTTTCTGCAGGGACCAAGCACCTCAGAAGTATTTTACATGGCTATTAAATATAATCAGTATTTTAACTATCAAAAGATCCTGAGAACTTGCACTGTGATTTGGAGGTGACGAGCTTTGCTGAACTTTGAAGTCTGCATGGCTGTTCAAGCTCTGTAAAGAAACAGCTGGCATTGACCAGAGCTTCCAACAATCAGGGATGGGAGGAATTTAAACATTCACATTTGGACACGTTCCATTGTGTTGAGATTTTGTTACCTCTGTATTATAAGTGTGCAAAATGGTCATATAAATTCCATAAAAGAACATGGCCATGCAGCATGATGACGTTAGGAATATCTCATACTGTGTGCATATTCAACATTCACCTGATGTGCCTGTGCTGCTGCCGTTTGGCATCCTCTCCCAACCTGTTTAGGGATGGTGACCGACTCCGGGAGGATGTAGTGTAACTCCCCACAGTTTTTACAGTTCCATTAGGATTATTCTGCATCTGTTGAAGTAGATGAGGTGAAAGGCTGCGGTGGGAAGAGGCAGAAGAGGAGGCTGACCACTCAGGGAGGTTGTTAATGTTCAGGTTGTTGTCGCTGTTGGAACGAAGCAAGATACGGGGTGCTGCTAAGGTGCTCGGGGGTCTCCGCCTTCTGTTTGAGTAGGTAGGAGCCTCTCTAAAGGGCACTGTGTAAAGAAAGACATCCAGGGTAATCACAGATGAGTTTACCATTTATATGTGCTTAGCACCCCATAAAAAGATTTAGCAACATATGGCACTGTTTTTTCTGCAGAGACAGAAACTCTACCTTGCCTGCATATCTAATCAAATTCATTATCTTCAAAACATCATTAAAACTGAAAACAACTGGCCAACATTAACCTGTTTACTGGTTTTAATAAATAGTTAGGCAACACCAGCAATGTGAGTCTGCTGAGCAGTCTGAACTATGGTCTAGGTAAAGGGAAACACCAAATTATCACCAAGTTTGAGTCTCATACTGTTCACATTCATAATATGTCCTCATATTCAATCAGAAAGCCACAGAATGCGGCTGATCAGCAGAGTTTTTGGTGCATGATCTCCCAGCTTCCTTCTCCTATCAGCACCCAAGCTGGGAGAATTTTGTTACGTTGCAAATTCAGGCCTAACCTGAAATCTATAGTATTAACAGTCACCTTATCCCCATCTTCCAGGTTAAAAATCAAGGACATAGATTTTTCTCCTGGCAGAACTCTATTACACTGGTACAATCCCTTGGTATTCCTCTCTTTCTAATCTAGGCATTTCTACTGCGTCTATTACTATTGTATATAGAGCATATTACCCCAGGGTAATACACGCACTTCATCACGTGCCGTGTCCCAGGGAGAACACGACTGTATCCAATGGCTGCAATATGCTAGTTAATGAAACAGTCATAACAGAAAACAAAAGCAAGGGCAATAAAACCTAATACAAATCAGAGGACCCATTGGTGTTATTGGTACACAGCTGCAGCCGTACAAGAATTCAGACAAGAAGAGACTACATTTTCCAGATCTTCATTTCTCACTCTAGTGGGTCAGTTACTTGTAAGCGCAACTTAAAAGGAGAATTTCCTAATAAAAGGCACCCATCTCACACTAGAAGTGACAGCATTTCCTACTTATTTTATACGGCAGTAAAGGATCTGACCCTGAAAACTCATCCTTAGTTCAGTCCCCATTCATGTAAATACTCTCATAAATTTCAGTGGAACTCATGGGGTTGCAGGATTGATTCAAAGTGCACGTATTTACATCTGAAAAGTTACAGTAGCATAACTAACAGAAGACAGCCAGACATTATTCTGACGATTTTAATGAGCTGTTGTAATTTTCAAAAATTATATTTCAGTTGGGAAAGAAGCCCCACAGAATATCATCCTACATGTCTAAAGTGCCATCAAGTGACATTTGTAAAGTGCCACAAATGTCTACACATTCAATGTCCTTCAAAAACACACAAAATAACAGAATTAGAATGTGTCTATCATACTCTGCAAGTAAATAAATTCACATAAATATAAGTATACACAGGAATCAATCTGTCCTGCCTTGACAGATAGCTTTTAATTGGGAGGACACAGGAAAATCTAAGGTTCCAGAGCAAAATTGAAACTGTATTTATTACATAAAATAAAGGTGTAACTGCAAGTAAAAGAATGGTTTATATAATTTTCACCAGAATTCTTTTATGATTAACTGTGATTCTGAGAACTTCAAAATAGCATCCTTTGTACTTCTAATGAGTTGAAACTTTCTCTGGTAAATAGCTCAACAACATCAGAGCAACCAAACAAAACAGTGTGCACAGACAGGAAGGGTTTTAAATTCATTTCCATAATATTTTATTTGAAACAAGGCTGAAATAAGGGAAGTAGTCTTTAAAAGCTGTTAAAGGGGATAAAGCTTAAAAGTCCAATATTTGTGCTAGAACCTGGCAGAAACTGTATAATTTTCTGGATATTCAAAGTCTTCCATATTTCATATCTTTTTAGGGTTTCAAAGCAGCAAAGTATGTCACTGAAAGCACCTTAGTGCTTCAAATGTCATGGTGAAAGCCACGGTTAGTACTAACTTGAAGAAAACTCACAGCACTTATTTCCAAAATTAACATACACAGATCCTCTGATCAATGCATACAACACAGATGTATCATTTGTGCACTTTGGGATTTCCAACATTCAGAATACAGCTCTGGAAATGATTCCACTGAAGACAGGAATCTTTCCCACATACAATAAAGCAGAACAGCTACTGTAATAATTTCATTACAGGAGGAATCTCATGAAACTAGAGAACGTACGGCAGATACAGGGTTGCCATCTGAAAGAGTAGCCTTGCTCCCTTCAGGTCATCAAAGTTTGTCTTACACTTCAGTAAAAACGGGATCTGACCCTAAGACCTGAATTTTTCACCGCTTAAAACTGCTAACAGTCAGAGCAGGCTGCTGAGCCTTCAAGTCACAGCTCTATGAAACTAAATATTGCCCACGTTTTTTGATTGTTTGCTGTAAGCTCTGCGGGGCTGGCAGGATGTCTGGCGGCAGCAGCAGGAGGGCAGGGTGCTCAGGACGGGGATAGGATGGCGGGGAGCTGCTGAGCACCTTCATGCTGTCAGGTTTGAGAAAGCACAGGACTATGCATTCACTCCTACTGGAAAACAGTGTGCGTTTTGTATGCATGCATGCTCTCCAGGTATCACATTAAATTAGCTCTTTTTCCATTACACATCTGAAAGGGATTTTACATTTAGGAGTTAGCTTTTGATTTGCTATTAATGCTCTGTTCTTAAGGAGAGAACTACAAGCAAAATCAGCCTCTACTACAGAAAATAAAAGGGAAAGGGGACAACTAATTACACCAACTGACATGTGTCTAACAAATCTTTTATAGAAAGAGTTAAAAATAAGCATTTCCACGCTTAAAGTGATTAATATTCCACCCAACTGTTTCTTTTCCCCAGCAATCTGCAAACTGTAAGTGGGTGGATATTTTTTTAGCTCCTCTTATAGTCATTATTTATATTATTTGCACAATAAAAAATAACTACAACACAAAATGATGGAATGCAAATGTCCACTCTTTAAGCCCTGTTGGACACTGTCATTCCCTAATATCTCACTATATTCACAACTGTAAGAATAACTGTTGCAAAACTTGTTTGGGAAAAACAGTTGATATAAAATGACATGAAAATGCCTGAATTAATTTCATGCTCCTGAAGTTTAAAATTATCACCTCTAAAAGCATGCCTGAAAGCATCATTTAATTCTTCCTCCAGCTCTCAGCATTCTTCTATTCCTGGTATTTCATACATCTGAAGTGGCAATTCAGCAGCAGTCACTGACAAATATTCACTCAGGAAATTCCTTATGTGTTCTCAAATGCTTTTCTTAGGGAACAAAACATTTCTATAACTACTTAAGAGAAAACCTAAAATGAATAAAGTCACATCCAGCCTTCATAATCAGTTGCCTAAATGGATTGTCTAGCATAAAATAATTTTGAAAACGAAACTGCAGGAACTGATTAATTATAGAGTCACTAAGCCGATCATAATAAATGTACACAAGAAAACACCAGTCTGAAACATCAAAGTGTTCTGCTTGCATCGCTTACCTTCTTTCTTTGTGAAGGCATTTAACAAAGACTTCATTTTCCCTTTTACTTTAGCAGCAATCCCCTCATTATATAACCTTTGCTGGGAAGAAAGAGGAAAAAATAAAAATAATAAAAAAAAAAAGCTACCCAATTTCTATGTGTTCAGGCTGCCTGCACCCTGACATGAGCAGCAGGTTTCTGGGCACTGTGTAATTGCCAGCATTGCCGGGCGCACAGCGCCCGGCGCGCTGGTGACAAAGCCCACCCCACATCCTGTCTGTCAGCTGGGAGCCAACTGTGCATAGACTGGAGCCGCTCACAAAAAAAAAAAAAAAAAAAAAAAAAAAAGCCACCCTGCTATCTCTCCCAGCATTAGTCATGTGCATGGCACCACCGCAGCCTCGCAGGCGATGCCCTGCTCCCTCCTGCTGCCTTCCTGCACCGCACACGCCGGGTGCGGGAGGTGGGGGCCGAAATTCACGCTGCTGAGGGGCAGGGGGAAGGATGCGCGGACAGGGGCTTCGCAGCCGCGTGCTACGGGCTGTGCTGCTGGTGAAAGGAAAGCCTGGGCAGGGCTGAGAGCAGCTTCATAAGTGTATTCAGATTGTAAACTTGCCAGGCTGAAACACGGTGCTCTTTGAAGCACCCTTTGCTTTTTGTTGTTTGTTTGCTTGCTTAGTGCGATGCTCGAAAGAGTCGATTTGAGGAAAAGTGTGAATCAAACCAGAAACCAGCAAGCTTCCCACAAGGACTACAGTAAGACCGTAGACAAAACTGCCACTACACGGAGTATCTGGCGCTGGCCTATATTCCAGCCTGAGACAGATGGGGTACCAGTGCCAATGATTTTCCACTCCCCTTCATTGTGGTGATTACACCGAAGTAAAACAGAATTCCTTTCTGCGCAGGGTAAAAATAATAAAATTTGACCAAGCTGTTTCTCTAAATTTCATGCAGATGCCACAAAATAAAGAAGGACATTGCATTTGCAGTTTTTAAAGCGCTAATTCTGAAAAATGTTCTGCAGGGAGCTATGTCAGCCATGCAAGCACGCTCACAGAAGCAGAGCAAATCACTGAGAGGCAGGCAGGAAGCAGGGGGTGGCGCCCACACTCACACAAAATTTTGGCATAACTAGTTACACCTATGGTATAAAGATTCCGAAGAACAGGAAGTTAGTTCACTGTTTAAAAAATGAGTAACCTAAAGTAAAAAAACTATCCTCGAATAGTATGAACTATATAGGAGTTAATAAACATTTCTTCCATCTTGGACACCTCTGTTGACTGCTAATACATCTATCTTGAAAATTCAGTCTTTTTCTAATTGAGAAAACTGCTTGAATAAAGACAGAAAATAAATGACTTTGATGGATTTAACCTCCATATGCATAACAACATCTTATTTAACAAAAACCTGAAAAGAATTAGTAAGCATAAATAAATTCAATAGTTTAAACTTCATTCAACATTCCAATGTATACATAACTCTTAATTTCTAATGAATAGAATCTTTCTCTAAATTAATATAGTTTTAGACTTTCAATTTATTTTTAAAAGTAACTTTGCTTATCAGGTGGAAATTTTACTGGTGGAAATGTTGGACACTAAACGTAAAGTTAAACATCTGTATTTGACAAAAAGAATTTTTATCTTAAAAAAGATGCAAAGCTTTCTAAAGAATAACTTTGAACTGTTATTCACAAAAATAAATATGTGCATTTCTTAGCTCCCCAGAAGAATCAATACTGTTTCCAGAACAAGAACTGCTACATCAGGACAGCCATGCCACTAATCTGAATTATAAACTTCTGTGCGTTACCCTTTCCAATATCTCCCTTCAATCCCCCGATTCCATTTGGAGCTATGAGTGACAAAGGAGCTGTAATTATTAGTAATATTTCACATCTCCATGGTGCTTTATAACTAAACTTAGTCAATAGTATGTGAGGGTTGGTGAAGTCTGCACGAAAACCTCAGGATCTTGTAGTGCTCCCATTTTGACAGCTAGACAGGAACCAGTAGAAGGGATTTTTATGATGGCAGCCCCTGAAATGCCCGGGAAAGACTGAAATCTTATTTTTTTGCTTACTGATGGGGCTGAGAGCAATGTTCTGAGATCTGCTGTAATACCCATGGGGCAGAGGTTACCTAGGGTGTGCATCTTAAATCAGTTAACTCAGTCAACTGCCCTTCATTGACTGCATGGAGCATAGATTGATCCCTGTACACTTTAAAAGAAGAATTACCTGTTGTGTCAGGGAAAGAACAAAATCCCTGCCTCCATATGTCCAGTTCTGTGCATTAATACTCAGAACACTAATTGTAGAAAACCATACAGACTCAACATCGACTATCTGTGAAGAGATGGGATCCCAGCAATGCTCACATTGCTCTATGCAGAAAAGTCCTGGGCATTTCACTGACAAGGTGCTGCCAGCATAGAACACGAGAGTCTGATCCTCAGACTGCATCTTCCTCCACGTGGGTGTTGGTGTTTCAAACTATTGGTATCCTAAGTACCTAATCATAACATTTAGGCTAAGAAAGCGTTAACTCAATTGTGCTCATTCATGGCTGTTCATATACAGTAAAAGAAAAATAGGCAGGCAACTGTAGTCAATCAAAATGAATCCCAGGGCGTATTTTTATTAGATTCTTGCTGGAGCTCCGGCATTTCATCATCTAGAGGTTTCTAATCAGTGTTATAAAAACATAAAAAACATTAAAGTCACTTGAAATTATTGAGTTTCATGGAAATTGTGGGAACTCTTTCCTATCTACACCATCAGATATATCATCTGATGAATGATCATTTTATTCCATTTAACCATCTTTCTTCTCCCCATGGCAGGAAATATGATTTCTTCCTACTGTTTGCTGCCTACTGCAATAAACACTATTGTACAATTGGAAAATATGACAATCAAGGAAGTCAGTGAACTATTTGCCCTGCATTTTTTGGTGTTTTCTGATTTTCACTAATAGCTTATTAGAATTTGATTGTTTTAACTGAAGTCCTAAAATCTGTGGTGTCAGGAAGTTAAAAAAGAAATTATTCCAGCAACTTCCACCTTTTCCAGAAAGATTTTTCTGCCTTATGATAGTAGTCTTGGTACTGTTAGCTCAGTGTACAAAAACCTAATAATTTGGTTACATCACGACACAACAATAATATAACTCTCAAACTGTTAGCATCTGTAATCTAAAAATGATGAAAAGCCTTACAAATGCAAGCAAGGTAAGCCCTAATAGTCTTTATTCCCCCACTTCTTATGCAGGTGCTCAGGAAAATGTCTGTGGGCTCTGCATGGGGATGCCTCTGCAAAGAAAAGGCCACCTTATGCAGAAATCAAAACATGGGCTCCAAGGCTAACTTTGGCATTTTTTTATATGTTTGTAACAACAGGTTCCAAAATTTTCTATATACTTTAGTCCAGAGCTTCCATTAGAAATCAATGCAAAATAATGACTTACACATTTTTTAAGGATCTACTTTTAGGCAATTAAATGCCTTTAAGAAAAGCTAAAAAATGATCTGTTTGACCAAATCTACACTCTTGCTTAATCTTCCACCAACACACCAAGAGCAAGTGCTTCTCTGATGATGGCAGAACACAATTATAATTACCATGCTTTACTCTTTTTTGATTTTGTCTGTTTTTGAGTTCTTACCAGAAAAAAAAAATCCCTTCCACTTGTATACACATCTAGGCTCTTGTTAAAAAAAACAGTTCTTAATGTGTATAAATAAATTTCTCTCCGCTATAAAATAGGCTTCCTGTATGCTAAACCACCAAGTGGAGAGTTAGAGAAGAAGAGACAGATTCAAATATAAACTGTAAAGTACAAAAAGGAAAAAAAAAAAAAAAAGAGTTGGTACAGTGCGTCTAGATTACTACTTATCCTACAAAGCCACCACAGGGTGGTCAGGAGTACAGGCAATGGTGGCAGACCAAGAACAAATCCATCTCAGGGGAACAATTAAAACTCTTTTATTAAACAAAGTTGTTTTATTTTCTGTAAAATGTCTGAGTTTGCTCAGGACACTGCAGTTAAACCAGCCCTGAGAGAGGAGCATCTGAGCCCACACAAATGATGCTTACAGAGCCCTGCCTTAGCTAACCTAACGTTAGTTTCTCTGTTGCCACTGTTAGCATCTTCTTACCACCCAGCTGCTATTTGTATCCATCAGTGCTGGTTAGTAGCCTTCAGGCAGGCAGTCCAAGTCTGAAGGGTAAAATGGGGGCAGGAGAAAGTTTGTAGGAAAGGACAGCAGAGGGATGGATCGGGAACAGATGGCAAGAGTTATCAATTAGAAGAAAGAAAAACAGCAAATAGCAGTGAAAGTTACACAGCCATGTGCCAGACTTCCCTTCCGTCACCTGGCATTTATATTTCATTGCTGTCCCCAAGCTTTTCTCTGTTTCACAAGGGCCAGCCTCACTCTACTCTCACGAGGAACCAAGCGTATTCACAGAACTGCATTAAAAAACAACAGCAACAACAAGTAGTTAGAAAGATTTTCAGATATCCAGCAAAATCCACAGCTGTGTGCAAGGCTTGATTCTAGAGGCAAGTCTTTGTGTGGTAGAGTGAACCAGCCAGTGCTGAGGTCTTCAGTTCTGCAGAAAACACTTTATTCAATTCCTGCTATTGAAAGAATTTTAATAACTAAGCATGTGAGGTGCACGCGTTTGTGGGTACATTTCAAAGGAATTTCAAAGTTGATGAATATACATTTGGCACACTTAGAAGAGCTTAAAATCATGGGAAATGAAAATCAATCCCTCTTTCTTACCATACTCACATGATTATAAATAAGCCTTCAGTAAGATTCACTGGGATTACAGCAGTAATGCAGGAATAACATTAAAGAAATGCATACTTCTGCAGAATGCAGGCATGTTCACCATAAGGCTTTTCTTTCAGATGCTTACACAACACCAAGAATCTATTTAGACCATATAAAAATTGTTAAGTATTGCTTAAAACTTGTTATGTGTCAGAGCAAATGTCTGAAATCTCTTTGATAGGTTACAAGGTAATGGGTTCAGAAATTATGATCCAAAAGAGCTTGAAAATCATGGAGTTTCACTTTTTTATTTTTTAAATTACCAAGCTCAAGGCAGCAATATCTGCAAATTTTTGAAGCTCTGACTGCAGGGATACAGGTACATACATCAGAATTTACCTTAGAAGTGAAATAAAACTTCTGTCCCAAAGGATAAGAGGCTGCTTTGTAGCCCAGAGTTGTGTGAGAAATCTGGGTCAGGGTGCAGACAGATGCTGAACAATAGAGGGTTAAAAGGTGGAAAAATTAAACCCTCCTATTTCATGGGAAAGGCTAGAAGCGGGGAGGAAACAATGGCCAGTAATGAGGGAGATGTCTTGCAAGTTGTAGCTTAAAGAGAGAGAAAAGCAAAGGCAATGACAGAAAGCTACAATAGCTGAAGCAGAATTTTAAAACATGACTGAAATCTCTCAGCAATGTCGAAGAAAGCAGCATATTTGAATAACGTATGTACGGCTCACTTTCATTTTAACAGGTACAGTCCTAAAAAGAAAAGGCTCTTATCTAAATAAAAACTTGTATTTTACATAGTTCTGTTTCTGCAGGATATTCGTCTTGATCCAGAGGCGTAGAATGGAGAGGCCAGCTCCAAGCTGCCAGCTGACAAGGGTTTCTAAAGGTTTTGTACTCCTGGAGCACTCACAGCTCCCCATTTCTTTTACTCATGTTCAGGTTGAAAGGAATATCAAATCTTGCTCTGAATAACACAAATAACTACAACAAATATTTGTATCCATCTTACATAAATTTGTGCACCCATATAAGAAAGAGTGAGTTTCTTCTGCTGTTTCTAAAGACCTTTGCACTGTAATGTGACCAAGGGAAAAAAAAAATCCCTTAAAAAGTAAATTGTTCTTGTAAATCCTTTCATAAAAAAAAAAAAAANNNAACTGATTGGATTACTTTCTGATGGCATTTCTTTAAATATGGACTGTCCTGTTTTCAAAGTCTGTTTTCAGCAGCAAGTAGAACTCGCCCAGAATCATTCACTTTTACACAGCCACAGACAATCAGTAACCAGCTACCTAGATGTGTCATTGAAGCAAGAGGTCAACAACCTGTATGGCATCTGGACAGAAAGACCGATTTAGCTCAGACTATTCCAGTGGGTGCCCCTGTAGCTGTATTATTTTACTTCCACCGATAAGATAGAAAATACAAATCAAATATAATTATAACCCACCACAAACTCTTGTGCTTTTTAAACAAGTTGGTGAAAGGATGCTGCAATTTTCTCCACTAACGCACTGGGAAATCTAGTCCTGATGCAGCACCACTCAGAACCATTGAGTTGCACCACAAATGAAGCTCACTCTGCATTACAAATACCATGAGTTGGAAAAAACACCATTTAACATCAGGGGCTGCGCATTTCCCAATGCACATAGTTTATGCAGCAAAAGAAATTCCAGTGTCATTCAGAGAGACGCGAATTTCATAGCTGGTAGCTCCTGCAAAGAAAGATGCCTGATGCTTCTATAATGGCTGATGCAGATGGGCCTTGGATGCAGTATACAAATTTGTGGGTTGCAGTCTCGTGTTGCAGAGGAGAACAAAGACAAATCAAACTGCACAAGATGCTTAGAAAAACAAATGGACTAATATTGGATAGCATGCTGCTTTTGTGTTCTGGTGTTGTACAGAAAACAATCTAATTTTGCCTTTGTGTAACTTTCCTCCTACCAAAAGCTCTCAACAAATTCCTTAAATCATTATGTTGTTCCAGGCTTTATTCAGTGATTTGATTTCACTGCTTTAATCTAAGTGTGAACCTTTTTAGTAAATAGTGGGACAAAGCATCTGTGCTTCCAAAAGTGTTGGTGGATCATGTCAGTTTTATTTAGAATAACACAATTTTCATAACTGAAAAGTGTATATTGCACTCAATGGGGAAAAAAAAATCTCTCATAGAAGTTACAAAATACATAACTAGCCAAAGTGGTCAAACAGTGTACCGCTGTCATGTGCATTATCCTTGTACAATTCATATAGACAACAGTAATTACTGGGGCAGGGTGGACTGAGTAAATCTATTTGTACTACTTTATGTGTCAGTCAGTGGGTCTGATTCTCCAGGCTTCCTACCTTTTGGCACTATTCCTCCAGCACATCAGATATGAAATGCATCCACTCTGCTCTGACAACATTTTACAGTATCTTTGCAGAAGTCTAAATGATAACACAAGGAGCGCAAGGATGGAGAAGTTAGCCTGCAATGAATGCCAGCTTGATAGCCCATCTCTGGCTCAAGCGTTTCTTAGACATACAGTTATTCCCGATTTACTGGGGGGCAAATGACAGAAGAAACTGAGCCATGACATTAGAGTTCATGCATGACTGTGAGTTAGCCCAAGGCAGGAAATGTAAGAAAACAGCAAAGAAACAAATCCACAATATCCTCTTTTAGCTGCAGCTCCTCCCTCTTCTTCAGCTCTTAAATCTTTGTGTCCTTCACTGCTATTTTTCAATCACCTTTTCCTATTTCCTCATGGCTGCAGTTGTCTTTCACTGCTTCTATCACCAGTCTAAGGATAGCCTGCCTGCCCTAGAGCCAATAAATGGCCCATAAGAGTCCATCAGGAGAGAGAATTTCTAGAAGATATCACGTCATAGCATTATATAAAATCAGCGATGAAGATAAATGGACAGAGATAGAATGGTTGGCGGGCAAGAAAACAGCATTGAGGTAGTTCACCCAGATGAGGAAGTTTTATAGGACGTCATATTGCGTGAATGTCTCATAAGAGTGGAACACATCACCCCGTCTTCATACAGCAAAGTTTGATTGTGGAATAGAGGAGGGAACAATCAAGTAGTTAACATGACATTGCTGTATCTTTTTAATATCTTATTGCACTTCGAGGGTAATATTTTCACTGAGAAAATAATACACTGTTTTACTGAGGAGACATAGCCGGGCTTGAATTGTCAGCAAAGAGACTGCAGAACTGTGAAAGCTTTTCACTGTACTGGTTGGCTTCCCACAGGTGCACATTACTTCCTGGTATATTTAATGACAAAAACTTGTGCTCCTGCTTTCATTCTTATTTTGCAGTAGGGAAGCACAAGGATCCCATATTTTTTTCTGGCAGAGCTGTTACCAACAGAACCACAAATTAAGTGCCAAGAGAACTAAATGGTTGGCTCTGCAGCCTCTCTGAAGCCCTTGAATGTGCAAGGAGTGAGAGAAGAATTTCAGGAGCGAATACTGTTGGGGGTCATCAGTGTAGAAGAAGCCAGTGAGACCTCCATATCCCATGGACTTATATTAACAATCCGGAAAGCAAAAATTGTTTACACAACTGTAGATGTAGCTTCACAAATGTGGAGTTAGTGAGAACCATCATTATTGCACCCTAAATTATGCTCTGCACCTTTATTATTATTTTTTTTTACACTCTCTAGTCCAAATGATCTCCAAGAATTCCTCATTTACTCTTACTGTGATCACCTCAATTACAAAGTGGACCTAGCACTACAAGCACTGAGTAGGTTATATTTAGCTTTTGAGAGGATGGACATTTGGGTTACCTGAGTACGGAGTCTTTCACTGCAAACTTCTTTTTGTCTTTTATGCTACAGACAGTAGTTATGCCATGCAACCATTCACCCCTCAAAATATCTTCTCTAAATAGAGGAAAGCAAGCTCTATCTAAAGTCATGTCATTGAGAAGGATCTTTGAAAAATAAAACCCAATAATTTAAGGTGATAATTGTCTCACTATCCTTAGTTCCATTTAGACATTTGGTGTTAAGAGGAAACTAAAACGTTGCTGACTTATTCAGTAAAATAACAGCATTTAAAATTATATTAGTAGCCTACATTTCTCTGTCTCAAAAATAACTGTTAATGAATCATGCAGGTCTAAATAAGAAAGGATAAAAAAAGAATGTATCCACTATAGCAGGGGGTTATCTTTGTAGAAATATGTAGGTGTTTGTAGCATTTGTAATGTTCTCAGTGGTTAATCCCATTGAGAAAGGAAGGCTTGCTCACTGAAGCACTTTTGAGGTGGATTAATAACTAAAGTAATATCAGCAATACTATGCCTACTTCTAGTTCAAGACATTGTCACTTGCATTTTAAAATGTTTGAAAAAGTTAAGACTTTTGTTTCTTTGTTTTGCTTGTTGATTTTTTTTTCCCCCCCAATGTAGCCTTGATTTGGTCTGCAGGTTAAGTTTTGAGACGGTGTAACAATAGCTGAGTTTAGGAGATTTTCTGTGACAAGAATATGAAAAAAGGACTCTCTTTTTAATACAGGTTAGTAAGTCAGAGCAGGTAAGTAAGACTAATTAAAAGAATAAAGAAGGTGGAAGCTTAAAACCCATTATCAAAAACTAATCTCGTGTACATACTATTTCAGAAATACTGCCACTTACATTTCTGGCAGCAGTGGTAGATGTAGCTACAAGATGTTCATTAATTTAGTGGAAAATCCATGGCTGACATCCAAGACATTACTACGAAAATAGAAGTGTTCTGGATATTATTTGGCTGTCACACCCCCGGACATCATGAGTACTACAATAAACTTTGACTTCCATGTTCAAGTTTCAAAATAACTGTGCTTTCTTCCAGACAAGAAGTGATGCAAATAAAGCTAGTAGGAAAAGGCAATGCACATCCCTAAAAAAGAATGGAGTCAGAGAAAGGAGAGTAATTGCATAAATGAGCCAATTGCATATGTTGTTCTCTACTAAGCCACAGCATTTCATGTACATATCCTTGATGTTTCAGAATAATTTCAGACTGTGTGGTTAGCAGAGAAATCATTTCTGGTGCTGGTATTACCTGTACATATGTGAAACTACTGTATGTATCCACAAACACTTTCATTACAGGAAGGATCATTTGGCACTAAACACCTAGGATCCAGCCTATCCTCCTCTAGAGGACCACAGTCCCCAGGAGGCCTCCACAATAGTCGATGGAAACCCAGTCAAAAACTACTTGCAACCCCATGCCGTGTTTCCAGCAAATGTCAGGAAGGGAATCGGGCAGCCTAAGACTGCTCCCTCAGCTGGACAACGATGACTATTGGAAGGGTGGGAGAACAGAACAAGAACATCCCAAATAATAAATTTATCCAGGTTATCAATAGATCCATTTTACCAATAGCCTCACAACTGAATGTGCATGTTAGGGGATCACTCATGAGTAATGTGTTAGTCCAGGCCATTTTTCATAGAACTATGCAGGTAATAGGAGAACAGACCACCTTGCTAATCTCAACTTTCTTGACACAAAGGTGAAGTCAAGATGCACAACAAAAAACATTACCAACCCTAAACATAAATTTACCTCCTTCATGCTTCTTTCACTTACAAGAATGGAAGATGTTTTCCATCCCTTAGCTTAAGATACTCATAGGGATTACTGCTCAACTAATAGTGAGGAACTGTCAATAAATGGAAATTCATGAATTTGGGGAAAATTTTATGGAAACACTGCAAAAGTAGTTTTTCCATGAAGTCTTAATATTTCCTGGTCTAGAATTTGGCAAGAAATATAGAAATGACACAACCTAAGTCCCCGTGGGTAGGACCATCCTTTCCTTTACACTGGGAAGCTGCAAGCAACATCACGGGAATTATCAACAGTAAAGAAGAAGGAGAAACAAATGGGACTCACAGGATGCATTTGAGTACAAGAAATGAAGTATGAATGGCAACAGAAGGTCTGGAAGATATATAGGAAGAAAATACAGAGAAATTCCAGTGATTCTCAGTGAATCTGGAAGATATAATCTGAAAGAGATTTTCAGTGGAGAAAATTAAAACGGATTACTGCTTTAAGATACTTAGGAATGGCACTTCAATAACTCAGGAAAGGGTACGCTGTGTAATATATAACCAAGAAAGCAACATAAGTTTGGATGCTGCACATTACATGGAGGAGTAAAGGGATACTAAGCAACTCCTACAGCCTCTTCTCAAACTTCACCTGGAATACCAGTTTCTGAATACCAGACCCCTGTTTAACGTAAAGATTTATCAAACCACATAGCAGGGAAGAGCAATGCAGTAAATAATTAGGCTGCAGGAGTGACTGGTTAGTGATTTAAATTTATGTAGGAAAGACTACAAAAGGTAAATGCTCTAAGCAAGATCCTATACCATTCACAGTCACAAAGTTTCAGTATTGGCTTAACTTGGAAGAGATGCATGTCTTATTCTATAGTTTGTTAATTAATGAATAAACAGGAAAAAAAAAAAACAGCTGCTTTAATTCTAGTCCCAGTAACAGTGGTATATCTTTTGCTATGGACTCTAGTGGGACGAAAATTTCAGTCAGGAAATAACGGATCGTTTGAATGATGTAAAATAGAGGACCAATACAGAGCAATAGAAACAGCCCTATGTAAGATAATTAGAAGAACAGAACAGCACAAAAAACATACAAAGTATTAAAAGGTAGGAAAAAAGGTGTAAATAACCTTCCTTCTCCTCTCCCCCTCCAATTCCTCTGAACAATCATAGTTCATGGATTTTTCTAAGCACGCAACTGGAAGGAGCAAACAGGATGCAGCCCTGGTCCGCAACGGCCAGACAAGCTGGAAGGTAGCTCTCCACAGCCCATCATGGTCACAAGTCACATCTCAATCTGAAAGCTCTAAGGAGCAGAGCGTTTTATCCCTACCTCTAGTGTTGCCCCATATTGTAGCACAACCCAAACTTAGCAAAATAAATAGAGAAAAACAATTTGCTTCTTTGATCCATCTAAGAAATGGGGCAATCTGCGGAGCAAAAGTGAAAAGTTTCACAACTGCAGACAGAAATCTCTGTGAAGCATACTCTCCAGAGCAAAACTGCAGCAGAACAACCCAGTGAGTACTCTATTTCATTATTCAAACATTGTCAATATTTCAGTAGATGAGGTTCAAAATATTAACTAAGAAGTTATTTCTAACTAATGCTCCACTGTTTCATTATTGAAAACAGTGGGCAGGCTTTTCTTTTACATAGTAAATTTTTCAGCTTACATGATCAAGACACTTAGCATTTGAAGTTTGGATTTT
The DNA here is from genome assembly GCA_013399475.1 of Chauna torquata. NCBI lineage: Eukaryota > Metazoa > Chordata > Aves > Anseriformes > Anhimidae > Chauna > Chauna torquata. Next base: position 100,629 of record VXAL01018803.1, read on the forward strand.
TTAGAAGAGACTATGTGAGAATGGATTGACAGGAATGGATTGCCTTATCTGCAAATATGTATTGCTAGTGGTAAATAACATCATGAATGAAATACAAATTATTTTTCCTTATCATCTTCTTACTCTGTCTTGGTGTGGATTTTATTTTAAAATCTTACTAATTAAGCCTTACCAACAGATTTTAACTTTCATCTGTGCTTCCTATAGGGCTGAACTGTCAGGGCTATTGTTGCTATGGACAATTACAGCCGCGAAAACCTTTGGCTGTGAATTCAATTGAACTTTCTTATCTACTCTGTCACTCTCCTTTACAGAAAAAAGGGGGGGAAAGAGCTATCTCCCAATTGAAGTTCTGTGGTTGATGATTTTTTTTTTTTTTTTTTTGGCTTTTACAACATTATTACTTCACATCTATCAATATTCTGCATTTTCAGAACCTTCTTACCATGGGTGATGCTTAGAGTCTGTGACAAAAAGAAAACCCCCCAAGAAACAACTGTTCTTCACTAGCAAGGACCACTGTAAAGAAAAGACATAGAAACATATAAAGAAAAAGAGGAGAAAAAAAAAAAGACAAAAGAGACAAGATCTAGAGACTGGATTAGCAGTGATGGACTGACCCCATAAGCACATAACAGCACATAAAGGGAGCATGAGAATGGGCACTTCAGAAAACTGGCAGGCAGAAAAGAGCATCACAGCTCCATATACGCCTGCGATGAATGAACTGCAGTAAGGAGATTATGAAAGATGGCTGAAGTTATTAAACAGGAATCTAATAATTAATAAGAGATAAAATTTAGGGAACAGTTTTAAACTGTATGAAAAATTAGGAAAGAGGAGATAGGAATAATGAAAGCAGAAAATACTTATGGCAATAATCACAGACAGATATTTCTGAGCAAACTGAGGTACAAGCACACACATATAGAGTTCATGACCTCTCACAACAGCAAAGTCCATTGATTTTAGTAACTTCTCAAAATATAGTACATTAAGAAAAAAAATTTAAATAGCACAACTAAGACTTACCTAACTTGATACTACATGCTAGAAACACTCAGAGAATTTAGGAGGATACAAGAATGCTAATCAAGTTGCAAGATCACATTCTTAGCTATTCATGCCATGAGCAGGATATCTCGAGCAGCAATTTTTGCATGCATTCATGCGGGCCACACACAGCTATTGAGAATTTCAAGTATGATCTGGAGAACTAAGATCTCTAAGATCCTCAAGCTTGTTAGGAAAATAAAGTTATGAAAGGAATAGAAAACAAACAGTATAAAACAGTTTTAATTTTTGTTTCATTCAAGAAGAGGCCAACTTTTCTCAAGCACTAGTAAGGACCTTACTCATTACTAATCTACAGGCATTAAAAACTAGTGTTCATAATAAGCTAGGAAAAACATTAAAATCATTTTTTAAGAGTACAGATGTTAAGTAATTCATGTAAGTAACACAACCAGTAATCAGTTGAATGCAGCAAGTGCAGAGCAAAATCCATGCTGGACTTGAGCATTTCTGCACCATAACCCCAGACCAAAGACCAAAAGGAAAGGTGGTTCACCCATGATTTTTGAAGAGCCAGGAGAATGCAGCAAGGCAAGCGTTACACTAGAGCTAACAAGCTATCCTTTAGTCACAGTACTCCATGCAGAACCACTTGAGAAGTCTCTACACAATTTCTGGGTATCTCAGCTTGTCATTGCTCCAGATAGTGAAAAGTGACCACAAATGCACTGCAGCTAAGTGATGGTAGATTTACCACAAAGCGTATTTTCTACGTCCATTTCATTGAATTCTAAAAGATATACTTCCATGGGACACAGGCATACAACCAGTTCAAAAAAACATCATAAAATGTACATTTCTACACCATCAAGCATCCACTACCTGTAAAGATCCAGCATTTTTATGACCCTGGTCATTATGGTGTTTAACTGTAGTTACTAATTAGTTTTACCAGTCTCCATGTAGGTACATTTGGAGTGGAAGTGTAGCGCATCCATAGGGGGAAGGATCGAGGCTGTTAAAAGTTGCTGTCTCATAGAAAATCTCATGGGAAAGGAGCAAGAGAAAAGACAGACCCACTGCTCTACCACGTGCAGGATGGGTGAAGACAGTTCATTAGAAGGTTTGTGATGGGTCACAATGCATTTCACACAGCCAAACAACCCCCAGACACCATAACGGTACTTAATTTAATGGTTGTGTTTGGTTGGTTAAAGGATGATGCTGAGGGCACTTTTAGAATTGAACACAGTAGTATTTCAAACATCAGTATTTAAACGCTTCTCTAATTTCAAAGTGAGAGGGTGAAAAAACAGGATGATTAAATTCTTGGAATAACTGACTTATTGCTTAGATTTATAATTACATTGCTACACATAAAATCATTACTTGTGCTATCTGAAAAAAAAAATCATCATTCAGCATTCACAAGGAGAGCACTTTTCCTCATAGGTATTTAAAAGCTTGCTTGACTTAACAAATATGTTTCATTTGCACAGTATTCTAGGACTGGAAAGAAAAAACAATTAAATCGTACCCTATGGAAAAATACCTGCTTCCTTATTTTTCTTGAAAGTATCTAGATCTACACTAAGAAAAAAAATTCAAAAACATACCCTAGAAAAATCAACATTTTTGGCAATATGGTTTGAATATTCTAATTCTGCCCAGTAGTATGGATCTGTGAAACACCTTCATCAGATAATTTTCTGTCCCATGGCAACCACTTTGTTTTCTCAGGGAAATAAAATATTTTTAAATCCTTAGGCAATACCTTTCTCTGCATGGTTTCCTAAATGAAGCTGTAATCTAAAGTTAACATCTCAATTTACACTGGGCTTAGCAGAGATTTATAGCTATATATGTGGAAAACAAACTGCTAGCAGTAGGCTTTTCTAACTGTATATATATGTGCATGTTCATGTACACAGACAGAGCGAGCATTTCACATTTTATATAAAAGCCTGGATTTGTTAATAAAATATTGCTTATTTAAAGTAATAGATTCAAGTTATTAGGTGCATTTGTGTTATTAAACAATTATTTAAAAGAGAACAATGGAAAGACAAGAGAGGTAATGTTTTAATGATCTGAACTAGTAATGATAATTTAGTCCTGAACTTGCAAAGTAATAAGAAAGCAAAAAAGGATATTCAGTTTGCATCTTCATGCACTGGGGCATCACAATAAAGGGGTTGGGAAGTACAGTCTCCCAGAATCATGAGAAGATCATACCTGGAATATTCGATTCACTTTTGGACATCTCATTCCCAGAAAATTGCCTCAAAAGGGACTTCATTTTATTTAAAAAAATACTGTTTAAAAATAAAATGAGACAGATTTCTGAAGTTTGTCTGTGCTAAGGGTTCCCATACTCCAGTCTACAAGTCCAAATGCGACATTCACGCTAAACGGTTAACATAAACTCCAGGGACTACAGGCAGCTCGAGAGGATCTTCCTATTACTGTCACAGCTGGCAATTTCACAATAATCGAGAAACTTCGGGGCCGCTGGTCAGAGCCACCAGTTCTCAAATCAGAGTTTGCAGTACTTTATCATAGGTCTCTGTGGAGCTGGCTTTTTCTTAAAAGGGTTTTTTAATTATTAAATCACACTAAACTATACCTATTTTAAATAATTTACTCATGCTATTTTACTGTGCAAGACACTGCTTAAGCTCCCTACAGACATTACACAAAAGCAAATGCGAACAGAGAGAAGTATGCAATGTAGTAGTATGCCACCAAAACAATGGCAAAAAAGGCACAGAAGCAGACCTCATACCACAATATGACTTACTGTAAACACGTGAGGGCTTGGGTGCTGACCTGAACATTGTCTCCATTCAAGCATAAAAGGACAGTCATGAAAGAAGAATTCTGATTTTTTTTTCTTTTTTTTTTTTTTAATTTGGCAATCCTATCATGTCTTTTCATTGCATCAAATATTACTGATTTAAATTTTGACAATGAGGTGAATTAGAATGTGAAAAAATCTCCCAGGGAAAACTGGAAATATTTGAGACACAGAAAGCTAAACAGGATGCAAACACCCACACAAAATGCTGCAGGAAGATAGTAAGCTGGATTAATAACATTCACCTAGCTGTTGTACTATACCAGATCTTAACCAAATCTGATTTCTCCATATAAATTTTGGAAAAGGAAACATTTAGGAAGTTACAAAGGATGAAGTTTTGAACCTTCATAACTGTTCATTAGGATTGCTGATTTCAGCAAAGTTGAAGTTTTTCCATCTTAACCTACCCTAGCCTTTGAAACCAAATACAGAAAGAAAACTAGTAGGAATCCATTCAGTCTCAAGTGCAATTTCAATTTTTTGTTATTAAGCTTTAATGGAAGGAAAAGACATGATCAGAACAGTGTTTATTTCAATGATGATGCAAAGTGATGGGTGCACTGCATAATGTCAGATGATATCAAAAGATGTGTCCTGGCGTAACCTGCCTTATACATAGTGAGAAGCCTCTGAAAATACAGAAGGCAGCAAACAGCTTTGAAGTTGTTACTGGAAAGTTGTCATTTGCTTTCAATAACTGAATATGATTTGTGATTATCTAGTGTTCCAAATTGCTCAAATGATTAGCTGCAAAACCATGTCTTCCTTAGCTTCTGAAAGGCTCATCTTTCTTATTTAATCTATTAAGATTTTTGTCCTGTGAGCTACACTGAAAAGAACTGTACAAATTCACTTCAGGCAAGTTTTGTGCTCCTTGGTTTTGGGGCTACCTTAAAGCTGCACTCATAGATCCAGATTTCCGTGATGGGGCTTTTCTTACCATCACTAAGGGATGCCTGGATGATGGGCACAGCTCAGGCACGCTTTTGCTCTAGCCATGCCTCCTGGAGCAAGAAGGGCTGATGTAAGAGCCACTGCCCAGGGTGCTTGCTGGCCTTAGGGAATGGCTCAACAGCTAAGTTGAGTCTGGATCAGCCCAAAGCTGCTGAAGAGACACAAATTAGAGGAAGCAGGACTAGGAGTTTTGCTCTTTGGTTTTGTAACCCATTGGAGCATTTTCCTTTCAAAACTATCCTTCCCAAAAATATACTTCATATAAATTTCTCTTCAGTTGCGCATTCACAGATTTAAGAATTAGATCAGCTCTCAGTGCTCTTTTTATGGATGTAAGATAATCACCCCGTACTGTGAGTTTATGAACATTTCATCAGGTAAAGACAGAGCAGAATTAGGAATCCATGAGGCTGTAATTCCTTGTTAAGCAATTGTCATGGCAGATTCTGACAAGAACAGAAAATGTCATAAAACTAAGCAGTTCTCAAGATAATTTCCAAATTTCCAACTTCTAATAAAAACAGAACATGGTACATCCATACATTTTATTACAAAGGCAGTAACCATGGTAGAAAACGCAGCACAATTTGATTCTGACAACCTGTAATCTAAGTTATACCACAGTTCGAATAAAAATAAAAAATATAAAAAAAAAAAACTCTGAAACTACTACATTATAACTTCAAACCAAGAATAACTAAACCTAATGAAACTGCATTGCAAACATCTTGTATTTTAGCTAAGGCTCAGGAGAAGAGTCTTAAAACATTCACATCACAGCACAGCAAACTATCACTTTGGCTAAATTAGCATAACATACATTTGAAGAGATATCTGACTGCAGAACAGAGTCTGAAGGAGAACTACAAGCAAATGATGATAGGAGATTGGAGATGAATCATCAACTCTCCAGACACAAATAAGAACTTCTTACACTGGACCAGGAGTGGAGTAGCCACTGCAAAATACTTCAGAGGGCCATCAAACTCAAACATTTTCATAAAAACTTTGACCTCACTAATAATGAACTCTCCCCCAAAACAAAACAAAAAAATGTTACTGGAAATTCCTAACCAGCTCTACCTTGGTCTAAGCAAATTCAAAAGCTGTCAACTACATCAATATTGTAGTTACCAAGCAGTGTCAGTCTTCATAAATGCCAGTCTGTGTCCCAACTATAACAATGTGCAACTACACAATTTTGGGGGGTGTTTTTATCCTTTGAGACACAACAGTGATAAAAGATTTATTGATTAAATGTATTCCAGCTGAATGTCTCTCATCAAGAGTTTGACGTAACTTCAAACTTTCTTCATAATATAAAGGACAAATTCTACTGCAGTAAAAAGGTTACCCATGTGATTTATTCCTGCAAAGCATACTGTGCAATCATTTATGAATACAAACTTCTCAAACTGTCTTACACTCATGATGGAAAAAACATTAGTTAATTCTGATAACTGGTAATTACTGATTTTGAAAGTTTATTTGTTTTTTCGAAAACTGTGAATGCAGCCTTTATTGCTGCAACATGTATTTAAGTTCTGAAAATCCTTCCTTTGATCCAGCATCAAACTATTAGTCACATCCATTTCTGAAACTCAGGTCCGCAAGGAGATAAAGTACAGTTAAAGTGACAGAAGAGTACAGACAAAATACACCTAAGATAACAATAAGTTTAACATTTCCTTTATACTTCTGATAACAGTAAGGACACCAAAAAGAAAAAAAAAAGATAATTTTGTTTATTGAAATATTTGAAGGATTTTATTTAAAAATTTTGAGAACTTCTTTACATTAAAATGGCTTCTGTCACTCACTTCACCATAAAAAGTGGATATGCATATACCCGGATGTGTGTACACATGTCCACAGACAAATATGCTGTAGACATACTAGAGGAATCCGTTATGTAAGCTTTCCTTGTCTAAACTGCTCTTGATAAAAATGTTATATGAATAAATCTGGTAAATTTGAGCTCATACATTGTACAACCATTCCCCTACTTTGCAGAGTCCCTGGAACCCTGCATGGCTCATGCAGACACCTCACAAACCTTGGTGCAGCATCGAGGCCATTGTCTCAGTTAAATTCCAAAGTTGGGATGTTAGGATGTTTAAAGGGACCTTTATGCCCAATTTCCAGTGGCTTTGAAAAAAAATTAAGCAGCAATTGTTTTCATACATTGAAATAAGTCCAGCCTAGATTGCATGATGAAATTTGGAGTCTTCCTATTAACAACTGAATTGCAAATCACATTAAAATATCAATATATGAACACAAAGTAAAATACCAGTATAGATTAAGCTATAACCATTCTCTTAAAAGAAATCTGTTAAAAACAAAACAAAACATCTATATTCTTAGAAATATTTACATATAATTAGTATCCTATTTATTACACATCAAAAATATTAAAATCAAACAATGTGCTTTAAGGTTTTCACAAAGAAAAACAACTACAGTGCATCAAAATTAAATGGATGACACTCTACAGTGGATGGGAGACAGATAACCTGAGAATTATGCAAGGAGGCCTGCCCCATCTCTTGCAATGTACATAAGGTTAAAAGTTATAACATTTCTTCCAGTTATAAGGTTTAAAACAGTCTTCCTGCATAGTAGTCTGTCTTTTGATCTATTGTTCTGATATGATAGTTTAAAAATGTTGATTTGGTCCAAACCATAAAACATCTAATTTTTAAGCAGAAATTTCCAAAATAAATGTTGCGCTTTTTCTGCTGCACATTTACTGTCTTCCCAAAGATAGTGGCACATAGAGTAGGCTCCTATATACAGAATCCTTCCTGAAATGTCACTTGCAACAAGACTGTGAGATCAGGTGCAGAATTGCATTATTTTTCCTTGACAGTATAAATATCCAGTATTCCTTGCAGTACCACCATTCTTAAAATAAATTTGTTGTTCTAAACATACTTCCACATTTATAATTGTTTAAGTTTGATTAAGACATTTTCGCTCGTCCTCATATAGAGGGTCACCCACAATTAAGTAAAGCCTTGCGCATCAGTTCCAGAATACGTTAGGCTTTGGTAATCATGTGCTGTAGTATGGAAATATACGTAATGTCTGTTATTACTGTCAACAGCACCTCCACCCAAAGGCTGTGCTTTGTCTGCCTTGCTGTTAATCATTGTCTCTGATCCATTACAGTACTCTCTCTCTCCCAGGAACAAAGGCAGAAGGAAATTAAGCTCTGTGAGGCTTCTTGGTGATGTTTGTATTGGCCCATTAAATCACTTAGCTCCCATTAGAGTACATCAGACTCTTGATAGATCCAGCCTACCTCTAGCACACATGGTAGGTGTCCTTTAGTGCACATCCTGCAGTCATCTTCCCTGAGCAGCTCCAATGGGGATGCTCAGATTGGGGTGCACCAGAGCACACAGCAGTTCTTTCCTGGCCCATAAGCCAAGCTTCCCAGCCATGGGAATCTCAGCAGAGGAACAGAGGGAAAGGGGCTGTGCGCCTGCCTGTGTCTGCCCAGGACACTGAGCTGAGTGGCACCAAGACAGTCATTCATCGTAACAAAACATAACCCCCTAGCATTCTGTTTGGCATACTGACTGGGATAACACAGCATTTAATCACAACTTTAGATATTTAATTTCATATATATGAACATAGTATAAAACATTAAAAACAGGTCACATTGAATAGCATCTTACTCTGAAAATACTCTCTCAATCTCTCTCAATTTCATCCATCTTTTCAACCTACTAAGGCCCAACGGTGGAGTTTAGAGCCATTCTGAGCCCAGGATATTTAATAGAGATCCTCTTTAGCTACCACCAATGTAAGCAAGCTCAACATAACAGAACAGTGATGTGTGAAGTCTTTCCTCACAGGGCAGCTATGCTTCTAAAATACTTCTGTGTTTTGGCAATTTTCCTTCATCAGGAATAAAAGCACCAAAATCAGATCTTTCTACCATTACCCACAAAGAGAAAAATTACCGTGGTTTTACCCTTACCTGACAGCAACAGATTCCGGGGACTTCTACTTGGATATGGGAAGCAGGATCCTTTCAGAAGGGCAAGGAACGAAGGCAACATCAAAAGGTTAGGTGTCAGAATTCGATTTTAAGGGGAAAAATTTGAAAGCAGAAGTTTATGTAAGTGAAGCTCTTCTTATGGCATGATTTGAAAATGGAAAAATGGGCAAAATAAACATTTAGAGGAGATGAGGAAGTGAGCTCTAATTTCTTCCACCCTGCTGTCCCTGTTACTTTGCACAGGAAATGAGGTGATGAAAATGAGGTAATGATAAAGGTAATGGAAGGTAATGAAGAGTGTTAAGAGTAATTAAGGACAGCAAAGGATGGTGATACAGGGCTTGGAAGACTGGAATATCTTAGTGACACAACTGGAACAACAGAAAATACCTACTTCACCTGCAGTGTTTGAGTTACACATGTGAAAGGCTGGGACCACTTTCCATAGTGGTGGAAAAGGCACCACCAACACCCCACTGTCACAAAACAACTGAAATCTCATCTTCTCAAAACATTTTTTCTCTTTTGCCTCTGTATTATTCTTTGATTATATTTTAAGAATTTATATTGTACAATCTGATACTAGTAAAAAACGAACACTTCTAAGAATGCACATTTTTGCCAAATCTTTCACTGTAAATTTCAGCACATCAACATCAAATACAACAAAAAAACCTTCAAAATAATCATAGGACTTTTTTTGAATACTTGTGGAGTTCTGTTATCATAGCTATTAAACCATAGCTGCTTTTCAAACATTTGCACAACTTTATGTCATGTTTACTATACCATCTCTACAATTTCACAAGCTTTCAATCTTTTATCTTATAAAATGTCAGGCTACGTTTAGCTTAAAAGCATTACTTTACAGTGCGCATATCTACAGTTCATGTCTAGATGTCTAAATTCAAACCATATTGTTACATTCGGGGAGTTTTGAAGAGTTGTATTTTATAGGACTCTTTGGTTCAGTAGCATGATCTCATATTTTAGGAAGTTCTTTCTAACCCCACTTTCACTGGACTGATATCAAACATCATTTTCCAAAATATTTGATACATCACATACCTCCCTGGAAGCTTTCACATTACACATTTGACCATTTCAGTTAAACATTTGGTTTAGAATTGCCCATGGCATAAGTTTCAGAGTTTTGACATTTTAGGGATCAAATTACAATCACAAATAGATGCCCCGTAATTATAAGCCTAACCACAAGCAACAAGACGAGTGACTGTGTTTTAATTTTCTAGCATTCTGGAATATAAAAGGAAATTTTCTAATAAGCTGTTGAACACTGCCCAATTTCTGATATATTTTATGCCTACTCCAGGGACTGACACAAGTGTACATCAAGACACTCAACTGCCCCGTAGTACCTTAATAACGGAAAATTCGTAAGCATTTTCCTACAAGTGCACCATGGGTGGTTTTAAGTGTTGCTTCAATTACTACAGGATTCACTGTGTTTAGATCTACCTGTATGAAATACTGTACACATTATACACAAGAATCGCATGTATCTGTACCTCAAGGTTGCTGGTGAGAAGAATACCCTAGTTATCCTTTGGGGACATACTGAAGAGTAAGAAGGAGGTGCAAGAAGGGATCAATGCAAAGTCTCCTGAGCCAGCAAAACAAATTAACCTCAGTGGCAGAGAAACAAAGACATCCCCGTTCCTGTCAGTTATCAGGAAGCTTACGCAGCAGGTACAACAACGTAGTACTGAAATCTTGAAGGGGAGCCCCAAGGAAAACTAATTCTTAATGGAAAATTGGCAACTGACTTTTCTCACTATAATAACAGGTATTCAAACAGAAAAGAAGAGAAAAAGCAAACATTGCCAATATTTTGGCATTTGTAGGAGTTATCCAAAAAAAGCTTATCTAGGTTCTCTACAGCTTTAACCTGAGAAAAAATTGCACATTAATGCTGCAAAGGAGCTGACACTTTTCATCTGCAGCCCACTCAGCCAGGGAACATCCACTTATATACCCTCATGCATTATTCACCAGGAAAATTGAAATAATCCACCGGTGGTTAAGCAGCTCAGAATCAAATGCAAATCAAGGGAAAACAGTTAAGAATGAGGATCATTCACAGCCTTCTCTGAACTCCTGACTCTTCGACATCGCAAGCATACAGACTGCAGGAGCTGCAAAGATCCTTGCAGCCCCACTCCTGGCTGTGGGTGCTTGCTGCAGCTTAACCTGCAAAGTGGTATGTTTCTGGAACGATGGCAAAAGCATTGACCTGTGCCCATGCTTTATTTGTAGTCAAGCAGATTCTCACTCCCTGACAATAAAGGCAGGTTCTTTGGCACATACCTGAGAAAAACTGACTTCTGTTTTTAAAAGCCTTTGTTTGCTGTAGTGCTGACTGTATTTTGAAGTTTATTTTCATTCTTTATCTGACTATGGAACCCTGGCCATAAAACAGTCAAGCATAAAAGCAAATTTAATGTTTAATAAAACACTTTTTCAGTGAGGGTAGAAGTTATTGCAGTCACTATCTTTATTTTCAACAGGAAGCTTCAATGGGATTTACCGTATACCATGATCAATAACAATTATTTCATTATGTCTATTTAGGAGAAAACAACAGTAAACAGTAAAATCAAAAATTATAATTTCATTTTTAAATCTCAGTGACAAACTAAAGGTCCAGTTAGCTGCTAAGAAGTTATACAGTACTTACAAGCTAATGGGACCAGTAGAGGCATGCATAATTTCTGCACGTTTATACAAATCAGCCTGGGTAAATTTTCAATGAAATCTACATAAACCTTATACTGCAAAGTACTTCCATGAATCTGAGTTTATTATCATTGATGCATACTCAGGCAGTTGTAAACTCCATGCATTAATGTTCTTTATCAGAATTTAATAGCTTTAACGCTTCTATTTTTAAGGACAATCATTACACTTCTCATATTTTTTGCAGTTTTTCCCCACAGATACACAGCAAAAGATTTTTCAGTTTAGTGGAAACTGATGTTTATTTTTCAGACACGACATTTTCAAGAAAAAAAAAAAAGCCAGTTTTAATCAACTACTTATTCGTATCAACAATCAGTTGAACTCAAAAATTCTGTTCGCAACACTAGATCTGATATCATGAAATTTCAGAATGACAAATTACAACAGAAAACATTCTTGTCATAACTGTGAAATTTGAAAGTGTAAAATAATGAGTAAGAAGTTAAATATGCCTTACTCTAGGTGGCAAAAAATCTATTACTGTCATACACAGTAATGCAGTCCTTTCAGGTATATATTTGACTGTCAGAAAGACTAAGACAAAAAAGTCATAAATGGTAGATACTCTAGGTATCATGATAAAAATATGCTGTTGACAATGAAAGCAAATAAAACTAATAACACCTCCACCTAGAATTCAAGATGAAATATTTTTTCAGTAAGAATTTGGCTAGTATCTTAGAATAGTCACATTATCTTTTACACGGTTAGAAACACTACTGACATAAAACACTATAGTAGCAGCTCATTTTCCTGTACTTCAGTTGTATTTCCCTTCATGAATTTTCAGTTAAATTCTCTCTTTTAGATCTGCTGGAATAAAGTCTGGAGTGTGGCATCTACAATGTATTGAGTAGCACCAACACAGCCAGGAGCCATCCATGAACACATCACTTAGAGATTGAAAACAGAAGCCAAAGTCAGAGAGAACAGTGTGAGGCTCTCACTTCATAAAAATTACCAGCAGGTTTTTAATGTTCACATAAATCTAGACTGAAATCTAGACTGAAACTCTACTCTCATGGTGCCTTCTTGATTTCTGCAGAGATCTCTACTTCTGCCTAGGAAGACCCAGCACAAACACATCCTCAAACAATGTTAACCTCCAGTTCTCAGGATCCTGGGTACTTTAAACATGATGCTTTCACTATAAAGCTATATAAAATTTTCCACAGAATGTGTGGAAAATTCTTTGCCAAAAATAACCCCTGTATTTGAAATTAACTGAAATTAAAAAAAAAAATCACTTAAAATAAGTTATTTTAATATTATTAGCACATTGTACACATATACTCAAAATCCTTAATACAATTGATTATTAATTTTGGTTGAATAATTGAGATCTCCTGTGCTTCTGTTCCTAAGCCAGGACACAAAACAGTAGCATTCTAGAAAAAGGACATGAAATATGTACCCAAATATTTTCCCAAATGCTTCAGAACTGGCACCTCCCTTCACATGCAAACAATACTGACCTTAGCCCAAATCTGTATGTGTTAAAAGATAAAAGCTTAAGTATCTTTAAACATAGAGAACTGATTTGGATTTAAAGTTCCTTTTGGGTCAATGCTTATTGCACTGATTTTTTTTTTTTTTTAACAGAGGAAACAGAAAAGACAGACCCTATTGGCTTTACTTTATACATGCGTATGTATATGCATGTTCAGTTTTATGCAATCAAAAGATATTAAGCTTTGCAGAAAATATTCTTTATCTAAGGCAAAAAAAAAATTTAACTAACTGATCTGGATTTTTTGTTTTAAGTACATCTGTTCACATCTTGCCACATCAGAAGTAAGCAACCTATAAAAGGTTATTTAACACAGAAGTACGAAAGCTATTTCAAAAGGACACCCTGTAGCTTTTATGAGATGTATGTAAATGTAATGGCTGTATCATGAAACGAGAATGATCAAAGAGTATATAAGTGAAGTGTCATAACTAAAATCCATTTCTTGTAACCCTACATCTACAGATCCGCATAAGGAAGGTCAGTCACAGACTGTTATTTATTTGGTAATGATTGCTAATGACTGTATCTGTATGCTAGCCTGACATCCCATGAAACAAATCCTGGACCTGAACATTTTGCCCCTTAAAATAGCTCTGCTCACTATAAAAAACAGGTAAAATACTGATCTTGGGTGACAAGGACTTACATACGACTTCAGAAACACACCTTACTTTAACACTGATGTTAACTGATGGTCAAATGATACTGCACCAGTGCCACCCAATATTATTATGCCCAACTTACGCAGACCTTTATAGGCACCTGTCATGTAGCATGGATGACTCTGGTATTCCCAAAGTCAAATTTTAGGAGCATTTATCAAGAAAAAAAAATAAAAAAAGAAGAGAAAAGAAAAAGCAGAAAAATCTTGCCAAAATTCTGAGACTTCTTTAACACTATGATATGATACTGGGTTGACTTTTCCTTAGCAGTTGGAAGCAATTCAACCAGAATAGAGAATCTAATCCTCTACAGCATGTATTTTAATGACTCATTGTTTTCCTATTTCTTTCTAGCTTCCACAAAGCTCAATGGACTTGAGCACAATTATTAAAATGCAAACAAAAAAACCCTTTACTTCTCTCAAATAAAAGCATATCACAAAAACAATTTAGCTGTAACCAGTAAAGGACATTCTAAAATTAGAGCCTGTTGTGTTAGGGATGGTAACAAAGTGTCTCAGCCATATGTTGGTGTAATCTATAAAAGCTATATTCAAAGCTTATGTCATTGTAACTTACTTTTTCAGAAACCAGCATAACTGCTACCATACATGAACCCAGTATTAATCAAATAACTTTAGATTTTAATCTGCATATAGCACTGGATCGGTACATTCAGATATCCGAAGTACATTACAGTTTTATCTTCATATGTCAAGAACACACCATTGCGAAATGTAACTAAATGGGGAATCTTTAGTTTTGAACAACTCTTCACTTTCAACTTACTCCATTTTTTTTCACTTAGGTGAAAGATGTAAATCAAAAGGACACAGATATTTTTGATTGTATAGGATGCAGTCCACTAGCTGCCACAAACACTTAATAGATTTTGTCTTTTTTCTTCTCAAAGCAGAAACCTGAACACACCCTAAGATAAGGCACTAGCCTAAATCCGTAATAATTTATGTGGATTTCATCCAGATTTACACTTCTTTAATGCAGAACATGAGCTGTCACTTGCATAACAGTTTAGATACAAGAAAATTTTCCTCACCAATTGAACCATTTCCCTCATCAGCCGGCACAGAATAAAATCCAGCTGAGGATGATTTAAAAGTAGCCATGGGTGGAAAACAGAAACACGAGCGGCTTCACAAAAAGGCAAGCACCCAGGGGGCATAAATTCCCAGGTCCCTACCACAGATTGGGTGGCCATTGCCAGCCCAGGGGATGCTGTGCCGCAGCCTTCAAAGCACCGAGCTGTTGCCATGGCAACCAGCGCATCCCCTAACACAGGGACCCTGCGCTCAGAACCGCTGCTCAACACCGCAGGCTTTGGAAATAACAGGTCTTCCATCCTTCCAGGTTGCAACTCTGCACAGTGGGGAAGAGGCACAGCCTTCAAAGAGGGAACCCCTCAAATTTTTTTTTTTTTTGATAATTCCATAATTGTTTTTTTTTTAAATAAGAAAATAAAATTAATGAACAAAATCAAAATTCTGTTAAGCTCTGATCCTAATTAATGCCACCATACAATCAAAAAGTTTTTATTAAGTACTACTCACTCCAAACCTCTGGACAGGTCAAAAATAAGCTCAACTGCATAATTTATTTTTGCCATTAAATCATTTTTGAATTACTGGCTAATATAACACCGGTACTCCACTGAAAGATGAGAAGCACAGTTAAACCACAGGGATTTTGACCCAACTAGATCTCCTATTTAAAAATTAAAAAACAATAAAACCTTCAGTGCGGGCATATGGAGAGAAACCTTCCCCAGCTTTGGAGGTAGACTGGCTCCAAACTTTAATTTTTCGCAATAAAGATGATAAAGGGAAACTCTTTCCTATCCAACCATAGCAAGAAAAACATATGCTCTCCCACTATGTACAACCAAGCTAGCAAAAGAAAAAAAAGTGATTTCAGTGGATCTTGGACTTAATACATGCACAGAGGTCAAGCAGAGAGTTTTAGTAAACACTGCACTAGCTAAATTATTGGAGTTGGTTTCGATGTGAATGAATCTTAGATTTTTTTAAGAAGTCAAAGATTCCTTCAATGTTATCTGTTTTCAGGTTCTCAAGTAAAGAGCTTTTTCTTACACTCTTTTTATTTTGTTCAATAAATTATGGACATCTTCAGAATAATACCACCCTCATTCTGTAATGTTTACATATAGGTACATAACTGAACCTCAAAATATGCATTTTAGAACTTTATACTTCGTTGTCCTTTTCCACACATTTCAGGTGCCTTGTAGAACAATGACGACTGCATTATTTACCATAAGGAGAAAAATACAGTTCTGTGCTAGAAGGTCCAAAGCATTTTCTATATTAGGAATCTAGCTAATGTAAGTTTGCCTGTTGAAATAAACAGTGTTAGATTAATTCTTAAATTTTGTTGTCTCTTTTGATTAACTTCATATGTAAAATTGTGCGTCCATTGCTTACTAAGATGTCTGAATAAGCATTGTTAAGCTAATGGATTAAAAGAAAAAAAACTACTCTGTCCTAAGTACAGAATAGAAAGGAAGAATGTCAGCAGACTCCTGGGATCACTTTTAGCTATTTGTAATTCCTAAACTCCAAAACAAATGTCGCAGAACTTGTAATACATGGAAGTCCATGGACCCAATCTAAAACCAACAAAATATTTTACAACTGCTTGTAATTCCTTATTTCTCCTAATGTAATCTTTTCTTCGAGGACAGTTAAACTATTAATCCATTGCTAGCAGTCCAATGCTATTATAAAACAGGGCCACCTCTCCCAGTAGCTGCAACACAGCAGTATGTAAGATACCACAGCACTCTCAATACTTCAGGCTCAAGTATCTCATGTATCACTTTCAGAATTTACTGCCATTCACTGCAACTGCTGCACACGCTGTGGCATGATAAATATAAGCAGAGCTTTAGCTTTGAATAAGCCAGACTCTGAAAAGGTGCAGAAGATTACCCTATGCAGGGCTGAAATTCACCCTTACTTTTTTAGGATGGGGAGGGGCAAAGAAGGTATTTTCCTTATTGCAATAAGCTTACAGTTTCATACAAAATTGCTGAGACGAAGGACAAGTCAGCAGGCACAAATCTCAGCAAGTTCCTCAGACACAGGAAAGGGTTATATCTTATATGGGAATAGAAGTTGAAAAAACAAGGAAAAAAAAAAAACCTTAAGAGCACCAAGGTACCGTACTTGAGAGAACAGGAAAGAAGGTGGCACTGACAAAAACAAAAGAACAATGAGGAAAGGTAAAAATGAAGGAAAGAATCGTGAAAGCAATCATGATTAAATGGAGAAGTGATCTGAAACAGGCAAGATGCAATTAAATTGAAAAAAATTATAAAATACTCATTATGGTTGGAATTAGCAGTTAGACAAATCCAATGTGAGATATGAATGACTTGGTAGCAGTGTTGAAAAGGCTCTAGATATTAGAGTAGATGACAAACTGATGACATATTTCTGGGGCTGACAAGTGAACTAATTCTAGCCTTTCCTCAAGCCAGACCATCACTGTATCGATATGTTAGTACAGAATCAAGCTAAGCTAGCATAACTTGATTGCTTGGAGGCTTTCTGGTGTTCAACATGCTTCAACACAAACCTTAGCTCTTTGCCTTTCTGTGTAAGTGGTGTCCCAGCTGCTGCTTCTGAGCAAATGTAGGAAACTTCTGGGCTTGCCTTCAGAAGACATAGACATACCCAAAGCTGCAGTGTTGCGAAAAAAATAAAAATAAAAATAAAAAAATAAAAGCAAATACAACACTAAGATGCATAGGGAGCACTGTCTTAGGTACTCAGCTCCTGGTGCTCAACACATTGTTGGATATGCATTAACTAGAGAGAGTTGAGGGGACAAGAAGGGTGTCCACAAGTCCAAAGGATCTACAGGAAAGACTGAAATGGTTTGCTTAGCTTAGTCCTAGGAACTTATTCTTGGTTAGGGAGCATCATCTGCCATGCTGCTATATTCCAAGCCATCACAAGTGGTTCTCAGCTGTTTTTTCTGGTTTTCACCCCATTAATATCAAATGTATGTAAGCCGTCACAGAGCAGAATCCCAGCCCTTGCCCTGTGCGGCCAGGTCAGCATCAAAGTCCTTGTGTTGGCTGGTGGCATTTGCACAAAGGAACAGAGCATCTCCTTTCCTCCTTCCAAATTCTCTACCACCTAGCCATTTGTGCATTTTTAAGATATGGGTCTACTGGGTTAAGCTACCCTCCCAAGTAGAATGTATGTCTCCTCCCTTTGTGCAGATAACTGCTTAACACTGAATATTAAATAAAGAATGCACCCTGGAATACTAGTGGATAACAGAGTAAATTTCTGAGCCACTAGTACTTTAGGATCCTTTATTCAAAGACCTAAAAACATTTTTCATAGAATTATCTGGAAATAGTCAATTGTCTGATGAAATATAGCTAAGAAAATGTACTATACTACTAATATTTTGTTTTCATATGTATCATTTCCTGCCTTTAATTTTAATTCTATGGCCTCTCAGAAATGGAATCTCACAAATATATCCTCCCCTTCATTTTCCTGTAATAATATCATAGCCATTTTCTCTGGCTATTTTCAATAGCTTTGTTCTCTTCTCAGCTTTTTGTAGACATAGAAGAAGAAATATGTAAAAATAGGCCACAAGAAACTAGACACACTTGATATGCGCAGGAAAAAATAGAGCTCTTTAGCACCTGGTATTCTCAAGAGTGTTAATGAAGCTGGCAAGATAAGCCATGCCTTGACCCAAAATAAAAAGCTAAGCCCTCAAAAGAAGGGTAAAGATAAATTTGAACTAACACAAAAAAATGCCATGGATTCATGGCCTCTTTTGATTTCCTGCATGATGTGACCCCAGAAGTCTGGACAAGTGCTATGTGTACAAACATGAGGGATTGGGTTTGTTTTGAAGGCAAAGACGAAGAGCCAAGATCAGGGCATACAGCATGAGATACAGCAAAACTCCATGGGATGGGGGCTGTGGGAGCTCTCATCTCTGCAGAAACACTCACGTAGGCAGGACATGCAGGAACAGGACACATAATGCACATGAAAAAATTAATTTCAGTCTGCTAAAATCCCTTAGGTCAAGACACACGTACCTTGGTGCCTGCAGTCCCAGAAATGATAGAAGTACCAGTGGCTGGTTGTTAGATTTAAAAAAAAGGGGGTGTGTGTGTGGAGAGAGACTCAAACAAGCAGTATGCACTTGAAAGGCTTTTTCAGGAGCAACAAATAATTTCTTCAGGATAAATAAATGATTTGTGTTAAATTATAGATTTGATAAGGTACATTTAAAAGTGAAAACACACCACAGAGTTCATGTTTAATTTTGCTATTGCAGATGTTCTGAAGAGATGTAAGAAGCAGTTTACCAAGTAGGAAATGCTGTAATACAAAAGATTATATATAGAGAAAGGAAATCATCAAGTAAAGATTTTTCATAAGAGAACACTTTAGAAGGGGGAATAAGGCCCTTTTATTTCCACAGTTTCCTTATTTCTGAAAACCAAAGAGCTAGAATGATAGTTTTAGGATGGTATCTTTCCTAGGGTTCCGAGGTCCTAATCTACTGGAGTTAGCAGAAACATATATGGTCCCCAGGGCTCCATTTTAGGGCCAGTTCTTTTCAATGTTTTCATAAATGATTTGGATGTAGGACTAGAAGGTGTTTTGAGTAAGTTTGCTGATGATACTAAACTGGGAGGAGCTGTTGACTCTGTTGGGGGTAGAAAGGCCTTACAGAGAGATCTGGACAAACTGGAGAGCTGGGCAATCACCAACTGTATGAAGTTTAACAAGAGCAAGTGCCAGGTCCTGCACCTGGAAAGGGGCAACCCTGGCTACACATACAGACTGGGGGATGAGATGCTGGAGAGCAGCCCTGCAGAAAGGGACCTGGGGTTTTTGGTAGGTAGCAAGTTGAATATGAGCCAGCAGTGTGCCCTGGCAGCCAGGAGGGCTAACTGTATCCTGGGGTGCATCAAGCACGGCATTGCTAGTCGGTCGAGGGAAGGGATTGTCCCACTCTACGCTGGTGCGGCCTCACCTCGAGTACTGTGTGCAGTTTTGGGCACCACAGTACAAAAAGGATGTGAAGCTATTGGAGAGTGTCCAGANGGCTCAGGTTGGATATCAGGAAAAGGTTCTTCACCGAGAGGGTGGTCGCGCACTGGAACAAGCTCCCCAGGGATGTAGTCACGGCACCGAGCCTGCCAGAGTTTAAGAAGCGTTTGGACTATGCTCTCAGACATACGGTCTAAATTTTTGGGTAGACCTGTGTGAAGCCAGGAGTTGGACTCGATGATCCTTGTGGGTCCCTTCCAACTCCGAATATTCTATGATTCTATGCTTCTATGATTCTATATAATTAAAAGCAAAACAGAGATACACCTACACCTAAACAATAATACTATCTTAAGGTTGTTATCTCTTCCTGCCTCTTCAATTTAATAAATCTTTTGTTGTTTTCATTCAGCATGGATTTCATGCAATTATAGCCACTCCCCTGGATAAAATTTACTTTGCAACCTCTTCTGAATCAAGATGGTATCATGATTGCCTTTTAGAAAAAATTTTGAACAATTACTTCAGCAACATTACATAGAAGATGGAGCAGAAAATAGTCTTTTGACTTCAAAACCTGCATATGAAGTTGTCAAGACACACATAAAAAGGGTAAGAAAAAAAAAATTGTAACAGTTTAGAGACTCCCTGAGAAAACAATCTTGCTGCACATCACCATGATTCCCAGGCTATGCAGTGTATGCAAACTACACTGCCCTGGGCAGACTGTGGGAGACTGTCCAGATAGAAGATGTCTGGCCAAGTATCAGGGAATGAACAGAGAGAAGTGCTCCAGAGTAAGAGGTGGAAAACAATAAGTTCATTCCTTAACCAACTTATTTATTTGTATTTAAATCTATATGTATATTTACAGCCAAATACAAAGATAGCTTTAGATAGGCTAGTAAATAAAACTTCGTCTAATTTGTTAACTTGGGAATTGAAGAAATTAAAATTGACATCCCTTAACAACATGTGCCATCCACAAATTCTGTTGTATATTAATATGTTAAGAAATAATTTATACTTCTAACTATTCCTGAAAACACACAAAGACAGATAACACAAAAACAATTTCCTTGACATCCTTTAAAAAAAGTTAATGCAACAAATAACATATACGTTCTTTAGGACCACCATGTATGACTGAAGAGAACCATGGAAACCAGTAAAACAGACATCCTACTGATTCAGCAGCCCTCAGAACTGCAAAATACAGAAAAATCATCTAAAACATTTTTTGTCAATGAACTGAACATCTGGCAATGAAACAAAAGAAGAAAAAAAATTCTCCAAACACCAGCTCATTAAAATAAAGATGGAATGACAGAAAAAGTTCTAGTTGCAACTGCCTTGGGCTCCCTGGGAATTCTGTCCAAAGTCCTAAGGAGATCTGGTTTAAGCACTCAAGAAGTGTTTACTCTGAAGGTATCTTCCACAATGTGACAAAACCTTGACTGCAAAAGATACAGCTTGTGAACTCCAAGGGGAAGGCTGTCAACTCAGACACAGGAACACCAGCCTATGAGATTGAGATATAAACAGTAACAGCAACAGTGCGAAATATAGTGAGCAGTGTGAAATACAGTGTGAAATATTACACTCATTACAAAGCAGCATGCTTCAAAGCCTATCCCTTTATCAAGCCTCATCTGTAATTTAACAACAAATGGTCTTCTCTGAGGATACTGTTCCCTTTTAAAGAGATTGCATATCACAAGATCAATTTTCACTGAATTTCTGACATTAATAACATGATACTAAAATCAGATTACACATAAAATATTAAAACAAATTTCTTCACTGAAGCTTAGGTTCTTAAAGCAGATTACCAAACCATTGTATATTGAATGGAAAACAGAACATCAACTTAATTTTTGATCAATAATCTTGTTTGGAAGAAAACCGATATGTTTAGCTGTTAAGAATAACAGTAAAATTATATAAATTTAGCCTAATAGAGGAGCTCCAAGTAAGGGAGTCACTGAAGTGTAACAAATCTGTTCAAAATGAAAGATATTAACAATTACTGAAAAGTGTAGCTTGAAAAGGTTATTTGAACCATTCTAAAAGAAAAATATTATCCTTGTCAATCACTAAGCTCATACAAATACTTAGTGAATTGTTTTGCATGATTGGCAATGAAAGCAAGTTGCTTTTGTATTTGGAAGGCTGTCCTTATCCAAATCCAATTAGTCCATAGATGTTCTTTTTCCACAGTAGGAGTCATATTGAACCTAATTATTTTCAATAACACAACCATTAACATATATTGGCACATAAAAAGCCATATATTCAGAAGTTACAGATACACCTTCTTGTCTATAGCTTTAAGTTTATATTCCACTGGTAGTCTCATTATGTAAGAGAAATCATTGGGTGCATAAAAAGGCTTGTGATGAAGTCCTCAGCATAAGGATGTACATTACATACAGATTTATTCTTTTTTCCCCCTTCCTTAAGTTTTCAGTCCTTCTCTGTACTTTGGGAAATACAAGAATTTTCTTCATTAAGAACTCCTGATTATTCTTGCCAGTCTCTTTCTTTCTGTTTTTAAACTCTACTATTTATTTCATGTTCTTTCATCTCTTGTTTCTGTGTTCTTACCATTGTAAATGGGAGAAATAGAAAGCCATGGGATTCTGCATACATCTATTTCTCCATTTGGCCTACATCTATTTTTGACCTGGCTTCACTGCTTCATTGTTTGAAATCCTGTGTAGTGTTTGACACAATCTTAGAGAGCTCTTGAGGCTCATGCTCAAAAACGATCTAAAGAAAATATGTTAGCTTTTCAGGGATACTAGAACTCTCTGTACAACACTTCAAACAATTTTCCGTTTGTACTATCCCTTACTGGGCTGCCTCATATCTCCACTGAAGACTTCCTGCCTCATCTTACTAGGTGTGGGCCCTCTGACATTCTGATATTGGTGTTGCCATCCAAATATTTGTTTATTACTAGAAACATATATATATTTTATATATATATATAAAATGATTAAAATTCACTGATCACATACTTCCAAAGGGCATACCCTCCTAAAAAACAACAAAAACAAAACACACACACACACACACAATTACAGAAATTCTAGGGATACAGATCTTAATGGACCCTGAGATAAGTTAGCATTAAGACACTTAAAATTACAATAATATTGATCAAACAGCAGTAGAAAACACCCACAAATTCCATGATAGTTTCTTGTATTCTAAATTGAACTGAACTTCATTCAGGTTATACATCTCCTACCTACCCACAGTTTTTCCTCTCTAACAGTTTAAATCAGCTCCTTGTTGCTAAAACAGGAGCGGCTTTAGGGCAGTCTACTAAAAAAAAAAATCGAGGAGAACAGAAACGTGGTTGCAGAATGCAGCAGAGTCAAGAAGACTGAGCTATACTCAAAGTCCAGCTGGTCCAGCTGACAAGCTGGTATTAGAAACAAGATACATCTGTTTAATGAAGGAGTTACCAGCTCTAGAACAATTCACAAATGATAGCAAGACTCAATTTTCCAAATCCCATCTATCCATTATTGCAGGTTTTAAACAAGATAAAATGTTTTTTCTACTTATAATCCAGTTCAAGTAGGAATTAGTTAATACAAATTCTGTAATTTGCAGTATGGAGAAGACCAGACTACATGATCCAGCTTTAGGATCTGTGACCTACAAAATTGAGTCAGGGATCACTGAACAAATTTCACATCCCATACAAACTCAAAAGTACTACTTTCTTCTTAGATTTCCTAAGCCTAATTCAACATAGTCTGGTACCTGTCCTTGCCCCCGAAGGCACCCTGAGGCAGGATCAGGCATCTCATCTGGAACACTGGCTAGGAAATGTGGGCTCCCAAAGGACAGTTTGCCTGCTTACCACTTCCAGTGACTCCAATGGAGCTGTGGGGATTTAGCACAGGATCCAGCCATCAGCTGGAACAATTCAGTTGAACACTTCAGACTTCAGTGCTGCATTTTAGTGAAAACAGAACTGCAACAGCCACTTACACAGAGGTGAATTTCACTCGCATGGAGTAAGCAAAAATCATTATCTGAAGTTCTAGTTTGGCTGAAATATTTGTTCAAAATGTCACCATTCGAGATCTCTGGGGTATTCGCATTGCTGTCTGTTTATAACATGACCTTTGATCTGCCTGTTTAGCTCAATGGCATTATCCTTTTATGTATTTCACCAGAACTGTTGAGGATAGTATAATCCAATCAATTACTTTATTTTTTGTAAAGCAAGAAATTACTCTTATTCATTTGAAAACCTGCTCAATATCCAAAAATACATTCTGCTTTTGTCTCCAGTCAGAGCAATTATCCCTGGTATACCTGAATCATTTTTCCTACTGATTATACTTTAAGGCTTTATTTCTTTTTTTTTTTTTTCCCCCTAACATAATACTAGCAGTAGTATTTTTCTGCTTGTTTTTTAATTCATCAACTTGCATTAGTTCTTTACATGGCCTACAATTTTACTTCCCTGAACATTACTTCAGAATTTTTAAGCCAGTGAAAGCTATTACAAGCAAAATAAAAATAAAACAAACAAACAAACAAACAAAAACACTGCTGGAGAAAAGACCATGCATTATGGTATGTGTATCCTTTAAGGACTTGGGAAGGTAACTGACCCTGCTCCATGATGAAACAGCACGCAGGAATATTACCAAAAAACAAAAAAAATTCCAACTGCTGGATATAATGGTCCCATCCTAGAGGGAGCAGAAAAGGTGAGAAGCATTTCTCCTGATCAGGAGCTAGCAGACTAGGAGCTAGCTAGAAGCCAGGCTGGGGAGAAGTGGGAGCTTAGGGTCATGGAAATACCTCCAACCACTTGGGTCCAAGCATGACAAATGGGGCAAGACCGAAACACGTACCAATTGTCTCCTCACTTCCTTTCCGCCCTTGCTCTGCCATCCTCCCAAACATCTCCACGAGGAAGATGGGGATAAGCCAGCCAGCCCTGCGTGATCCACAATTGCTGGTCCCACTACTCAGACCACAGAGCTCTGGCATGAAACCAAAACTAGCTCAAGGGCACTGAAGATAGCCTGGGTTTCCTCTGGCAATTTATTTTCTGCTCAGTTACAAACATGAAGAAGTAAAGCTTAACCAAGAGAAGCTAACATAAATTTGCTATGGATGAAACAGCTTCTGTGGGCTCCAGTGAGACTGTTAAGCAGAGTCAAGCAAAGGTTACAACCACAACTCAAATGGCAGTTTCCATCGATTAAAGAGAAAAAGCTTAAGACCAGCACTCAATGCACTTACAAAAGATATTTCAAAAGAGGCTGTCCCCACTGAAGTTTTGGGGATATTTCCCTTTAAAGAAGTTAAGTGGTGGGCACTGGACCAGAAGATGAACCTGAATCTGCACCAATGCAAAGACACTCAGCAGTGGACACGCACTCCACACAATGACATCATTGAATCAAGCAATCTGTAAAATAAACTCTAACAGGAGCATCTGCGGCAATCATTCCCTACCTGGCAGATGGCAAGAACACACTACAGACTGGTTTACAAAACCAGACCACATCACTCTGAAATCTACAGTACTTACATTAGCAGTTCAACATCACCATTTCTCTCCTTACCTTCCTGCTCAGAATTTAAAGTAAGACTAAGAAATCACAGGCTATGACCAAGCACTACATAATCTGCAATACTCTGCTCTGTCTGCAGTTTCACTTCAGATAGTTTAGAAGCTCTCATCTATAAAGCCCATAGGAACATCAAATATATTAATATGCACAGAACTACACTGAAGTTCAAAGGCCAACAAGAACAATCCACTTCTGAAAACGAATTTTAAACTTTGAAATAAAACTAAACAGTCACTGCACTATTTTGTGATGATACATATGCAGAAAAAAAAATTTGCCTATGATCAAAGATAAAAAAGAAAACTACTGTAAGTTTTTCAAGCTCTGTCCTACATTTCAGTATGTAATTATATTAAGAGATAATAATTCCCAGTTTTCCAATTTGTTTGCTACTGCATACCAAGACTCAGCATACAACATTCTATTCCTTGTAACCCTTTAGAGAAAAACAGATAAATAATAGCAACAAATTTATTGCACACCACTCAATATTTGTTGGGTTACAATTCAGCTTAGAAGTCATTGATGTAAAGGGTTTTTTCCTATGGACTTGAGAAATAATTATTAATTTAGCATAGATATTTACAATAAATTGCAAAAGGGGACACAGGATTATGGCAATCTTCCACATTTTAAATGTGGAAGATCTCGGTGTCATTGGTATCCTGATTACACCAATATTTTCCTTTTTCCATGTTAAAATGCCCAATAGCATATGAAACAGGTTAATGTTACTCCCATTCAAATGACAAATACACAGAGCTATAATACATGTTTGTGTCCCTTTTGCTTCTATTAAGTAACATGAGATAAAAATAGAACTAGTCGCATGCTGCTGAGTTTTGTAGATTTTTAAGTCTTTTGATTTATTGCTTTTTCTTGTTTCTGCTTTTATCTTTCTCAGTATGATTTCTCCTAACTTGAGAAGTATTCTGCAGACATTTGATTTATGAAAATCAAAATTGCTAAAAGGTTCCCAAAACCAAAATAAATAAGTAAACAAGCAGAATATTCATTGAGCTGGCTAGCATTTAATAAAAGAAATTGCAGCTGAAAAATCAAGAATGCTGACCTCAATCACTCTGATCTAATCAAAGAAAATGGGTTAGAAAAGCAATTTTACCACAAACCCACAAGTATCCTTGTCTTTTAAAAGACCTGTTTTGCTTATTCTACAATCAAATGCATGTTTTTTAAGGCTATTTAAAGTCATGATTCCAATAAAAATAAATATTTTTACTCATACTTGAAAAATGTTTTATATAAAAGCAATTGCCTTGTGTGGAATATGTATATTTTAAAGGATAAGCCTACCATATTAGCAGACTCTCAATATTAAAAAAAAAAAAAAAATCCATGTGAAAGCACAGACAAACCATCACATACACATATCTCTGCATAATTATAGAGGAATACAGGAACTCTGACTTGAAGCCTAGCAACAGTATCCAAGTATTAGTTAGTCTGCTAATCAACTACCAAAAACTCACAGACCAGCTCAATGTGTTTCATTTTTCAAAAGGAAAAAGCGTATAAAAATAAAAGAAAAGAATCCTTTTGCTTCTAGCTTCAGCGCTGCTGAAGGACAAGATGAACAATATAAAACAAACCTTGTTCACTTAAAGAAGAACAACCCATGTCATTTAATCCATCTCAAAACTCCTCTCATCACAAAGAACCAAGGCAAAAGACAGATTTAAAAATAGGCTATCCAAGTCAAAGGATTATCAGCTTGCAACATACTTAATATCTGCATATCTGTAGCTAATGAAAGCTTCAATATTCTTACATATTTGATCTGGTTTTGTACCTCCGTCCTATAGAAGCCATAGTAAATTCTGTATAGCAAATGCTTCCTAAATCTGCTGTGCTCATTTACTCACAGACAGCTGCAGGCTGGATGAAAACAATCAGGGATTAACTTTTCTATTCATCACATCTTTTAATCCATTACTTCCTCTTAGTTTCCAATAAGTAAATGCATACAGTTAAATAAATTATAAAGGTACTGTAACTAGCTAAAAAAAAAAAAAAAGAAGAAGTTTAAAAAGGGGCACTATTTTTTTTTAAAATGATGTGTAACTGCTGTGCAGTACGTCAGGAGTGTATGTAATGACTTCCTCAATGCAGAAGAGAAGATGGAACAGTAGTCACATTGCTCCAAGATACTTTTGGGTTCCAAAGACTTTCATAATAAGTGATAATCAGAATAAGCTGCTTTGATGTTGTTATTACTCCTTAAAAAACTAATTTAGGGACTTGGTGAGTTGAAATAATCTGAGAATCTATTTCACATTGCTTGTAAAACAAGTTTCTAAGTACCTTATGGTAACAGGTTTTCTTGCTTTATGAAAAATATTAGTTTCATTTGTTTCAGATACGATTATTTTAAAAATGATAGGGCAATTTCCATTCACCTCTTGAATGTCTGTCAAGAANTTTTTTCCTCTCCTCAGAATCTTTTACCTTTTATGTATGACTTGGTCTTACAAAACAGCACCATCTCTGTCAAATAAGGGATTATAAATATAAAAAATATATTAAAAAAAATAAACATTCCCTGTTAATGACAGCAAGGTGTCCTTTACTGTACTAAGCCACAGGAATTATTTGCAAGGCTTTTTTCTCAATTTGTTTCTAAAAATGGCAGCACCAAGTCAAAAAATAGTCATCCACACTGAACAGTTTCCATGCCACAGTTTCAACAGACTAGTCACCCAGATAC